>JAWPHD010013382.1:0-68668 GCA_037043455.1 Cyrtodaria siliqua
GCATCTGGTTGAGTCAGTGCCCGATAATAGTTAAAACGTCCTGTGTACGATAAACAGTCTAAAACCAGTCTAATAATAATCAAAACGTCTTTTTCAAACCGGTAAACACGACATCGTGAGCATATCGTCTTGAAAATCGGATTTTTTTTTTACGAATTTCTGAGGGGGAAAGATATCAATTTTTGGGGGAAAAAAAGATACTTTTCAGGTGGGGGACTGCCGCCGAATAACGGCGGCAGAAATGACCAAATGAGGGCCCTGAAGTTTAACGTCGAATCAAAATGATTTTCGTCAAGGACAAAGATCATGTCATGCTGATCATTTAAGAAAAAGTCCTACATCAATATCACTTATAGTTTTCAAGAAGTAGTCGCTACAAACTTGTTTTTTAAAAATCTATTTTTAGCTTTGGAGACCAATCAGACCATCTTGGATTTCACATCAACATGATTTTTTGCTAGGATCAACTAGACTTATACAGGCCACTGCAAAGGGTAAAAAGTCCTTGGATTGGTCATTACATTCCACCTCATTCCCCGATAAGTGACAGAATGTGCCAGAGGATTTACAATGGGGATCGTCGTACAACACTGGAAAGCGAGAATGCAAATTACTGCATTAGGGGAGACTATGGTGGTTAATTTGACTATTACGAATAGTAATACATGTACTAGTAGTAAAATGAAAAAGTACAATTTGAATGCGGTTGCTATTGTGATCTAGAGAAAACTATCGACTAGTGGACAAAAATGTATGTAGTGGGATGCTTGATGAGCAGAGATCTATTACAATCTTCGCATAAAGATACATCCAACATTACTTTCCCAAAGTTTTGGCCCTGCATGTTATGTAAACAAAACAGGATTTTGACACTTTGGTTTATATTCTACATACCCCAATAATGTCCCACAATTACATTGAATGTGGTTGCTATTGTGATCTCCTATAGAGAAAAATATTGACTAGTGGACAAAAATGTATGTAGTGGGATGCTTGTTGAGCAGAGATCTATTACAATCTTCGCATAAAGATACATCCAACATTACTTTTCCAAAGTTTTGGCCCTGCATGTTATGTAAACAAAACAGGAATTTGACACTTTGGTTTATATTCTACGTACCCCAATAATGCCCCACTATCACATTTGCAACACACTTAGATTTCGCAAATACAACTATTGTTTGATCTCACAATAGGCACAGAATGAATGATTTTCGTCACATCTCAAATTGTACACTGAAAATTCACCAAATTTGTATTGCCTCTCATACCGTCGCCACAATCAAACCCTCATCCACATCATTGAGAACAAGAACAGCTTTTCGAAAAGGAAAACAATCTGTTCTCAGATTGTTCTCTAGTTTAGCCCATTTCTTTGTAGTTTTAAATGAACATATTTGTATACCGACTTACCTGTAAAGATGAGGAAAGTTCAATTTTTGCCTTCTCTGCAGCTTCTCTCAATCTCTGCATGGCCATGTTGTCCTTCGTCACATCTAGGCCTTGCTGAAATCGCACAAATATGGAATTGGTCACAAACAGCAGAAGGCGCTTCAACAATTAAAATTAATGTTTAAATGTGCACAAACAATACACACACACACACAGGCAAGTTTTACAGTGACAGTTAGCATAACTGAAGGGAATTTGCTGTCAAAAAAGGGGGGAAAATATACTATTTCCAGGTGGGAATGTGGTCGTATATTTTGGGTAAAAAAATCACTGAAACCTAATTGCCAGTAGGACCGACTTTTAGCAAGTCACCAGAAGGAATACTATAAATCATCTGCCTACTTTTAAAGGTTTCCTGTTGCTCAATAACAAAGGGAAAGCCCCGTCACTATTAACCAACATCCTCTGTTTCTGAATCACTTCAAAGAAACAATTTTGCAATTACAAGAAAAGTTACTTACGTCTTTCCTAAACTCTGCTGCCAAAAAACTGACTAGCTTGTTGTCAAAGTCTTCACCTCCCAAAAATGTATCACCATTGGTGGATTTAACTTCAAACACCCCCTTCTGTATCTCAAGAATAGAAACATCAAATGTTCCACCTCCCAGATCGTATACTGCTATACTGGAAAATAAAAAAGACAAGATTTAAACCAGTTTTTGAAGAATAAATATTTCATGGGATGCCAGAATTCTAACAAATTCTTCTCTTTCAAATAAGGGCTATTCCATTAAAACATAACCGTGACCCCAGGAAAGCAGTTTAATAAAGATCTATGGGTGAATCCGGTTTTCTGGAATTTGGTTCTTTAATTTAAATTTTGCATCTATGGGTGGGTGTTCAATTTCAAGAGCCTTCCTGGGGTCCCATGTACATTTTAATGGCCCTAACTTGTTACATAGAGTCTACGTCACAGGCCTGTCTGAATGCCACAATGCCATATATATGACCCATTTCTTGGTTAATTGACAAAATAACTCGCATGTTTTCCTCTCTCAGATGAGAATGTTAATCGGGCAGTCCCATGTACTGCTGCATATATCCTGCAGGCATGTAAAAGAATGCAATTAAAGATAAAGTAAAAGACTTAAGAGTGATATCAGATTCATGTATACTCTACAAAGATTTCCTGAGATTTATGTATATTCTCACCGAACACACTGACAAACTCAAAGATGCCAGTGATGCTTAAACCCAGGTTTCTTGGATTTCAAGTCAACCATGCTATCCATCCAATGGACCACGCCATCCCCTATATTTTAAATTAATAATTTTAGTGTCTACTTACATTTTATCACCAATTTTATCCATACCATAAGCCAAGGCAGCAGCTGTAGGCTCATTGATAACTCGAAGAACATTCAGGCCAGAAATCTGTCCAGCATCTTTTGTGGCCTGTTAAAGAAATGTGGGAAAAGGTGTTACCGTGATTGATAGTTTTAACACAGTAACAGAAATCAATCGTAGAGAAATAATGGAGAATATTTTTTGTCATATTGAAACTTTCAGTGTTTTATTATCATTGATTTTCACCTTATACCAAGATATTAAATACCATGGTAAAGTTTTGAAATTATTCACTGAATATAACCTTCATTTCTTTCAATCTTGTCAGTGTTTTTTTTCACTTTTGGGGGAAGGGGGTCGGGCCCTTTAGAGGGGGAAAAATTCTACGTGAATTGGGAAAAGGGGGAATTTGGACAATGTTAAAATAAAGAAGATAGTATTTTTTTATATGTATTAAGTCTCAGTCTTTCATTTTATATCAAATTCACATATTTGATGGACATGTTATGGATGGTCAACTAAAAAAAAAAGGGGAGATTTTGTTCTCAAAAAAGGGGGAAAAAACCACTTCTTGAGGGGAATGGGGTCGAATTTCGGCCCCAAATTACTCTTTAAAAAAAACCACTGTCTCGCAACCAGTAAACCAAGGATACAACTTTCCAAAATGTATGAAACACTCCTTACCTGTCTTTGGGAGTCGTTAAAGTAAGCTGGTACTGTAATAACAGCGTTCTTCGCTGGCTGACCTAGATAGTTCTCTGTAAAAACACACAAAATGTTTATAGTATAAATACTCTTGTGATTCATCCTCTTAGTTTTTTTCATTCAAAATCTACCTGTTCATGTCTTTCAGTATTACTAAGTTCAGTCTAGTCACCAACTGGGGAAAAACTGCAGGCCATACGAGTAAGGCTAAATAATGGGTAACTGTTTACGCCCTATTCTGCTTCATGTTAGGTTACCTTGGAGCAGGTTGTAGCATGTAATCATGCATGTATCGCCCCTTCAAATATGCACAAGAGATCTTTACCTACTCTAGATAAAGGTGTGTAGAATGAAAACTGATACATCTCCTATTCTAACAGATTCCACTGGTTCTTTTATGACCAATAGTACAAACTTGTACATTTTGATCATGCTCCCTTCTGATGGACAAGTAACTTGGTCAAGACCACATTTATAATGGTCTTCAGTAGTGTCCGACTCTCTATGATTTTAACACACCTTCTGCACTGTTCCTCTTCATTTTAAACATTTTATCTTGTCAACCAACAGACACAGACGAGCTACTTGCTCAACTTACATGCACGGGTTTGAAGCAGTATATAGACAGATAGGTTATCAAACGCACAACCTCTTGGTAATGATGCAATTTAAAGATACAAACACATAAATTAATAATATACCTGCTGTTTCTTTCATTTTCATGAGGACAAAAGCTCCGATTTGACTAGGAGAATATGTTTTGCCATTGGATTCCAACCATGCATCCCCATTATTTGCTCGAACAATTTTGTAAGGTACAGTTTCCCTGTGAAATGAAAATGAATAAAATCAAAGTTTGAAATACTCCAACAACATCATCAATTCTGCAAATAATAAGGCCATCCTTAATAAGATTTGTTTGCTGACGCAGGATTTCATAAATGGGTAGGTAGATAGGCAATTTTTTGTTTGCCAAGGACAGTAAACGCCTTAAGAATTCCAAAAAAAAAAATCCAAAAAAAGATAAATTATACTAACAAAATTCCCAAAAAAATATAAAAAAAATAAAATTCCAAAAAAATTAATATAACAAGAGGTCAATGACCTTGAAGCTCTACTGATTGATTTTGATTTCAGGAAGAAGTCGCTACAGACTTGTTTTTTGAAAAACTATTTTTAACCGTGGCGGCCATCTTGAATTTCCGGCCGACCTGAAATTTTGCTAAGATCAATAAGACATTAAGAGCAACATTCCTGTGAAGTTTCATGAAAATCCGTCAGGTAGTTTCAAAGAAGTGGTCGCTACAAGTTTTCATTATATAACTCTATGTAAACAAAGCAGCCATGTTTAAGGTCAAATCAAAACGATTTTCGACAAGGACCAACATCATGTCATACTGATCATTTTAGAAAAAGTCCCATATCAATATCTCTTATTGTTTTGAAGAAGTAGTCGCTACAAACTTATTTATTTTAAATCTATTTTTAGCTGTGGCGGCCATCTTGAATTTCCGGCCGACCTGAAATTTTTCTAGGATCAACTAGACATCAAGAGCAACATTCCTGTGAAGTTTCATGAACATCCGTCAAGTAGCTTCAGAGGAGTAGTCGCTACAAGTTTTTACTATATAACTCTATGTAACCAAAGATGGCCACTGGCAGCCATGTTTAACGTCGAATCAAAATAATTTTCCACAAGGATCTACATCATGTCATGCTGATCATTTTAGAAAAAGTCCCATATCAATATCACTTATAGTTTTCAAGAAGTAGTCGCTACAAACTTATTTTTTAAAAATCTATTTTTAGCTGTGACGGCCATCTTGAATTTCCGTCCGACCTGAAATTTTGATAGGATCAATTAGACATCAAGAGTAACATTCCTGTAAAGTTTCATGACAATCCGCCAAGTAGTTTCAGAGGAGTAGTCGCTACAAGATTTTACTATATAACTCTATGTAAACAAAGATGGCCGCTGGCAGCCATGTTTAACGTTGAATCAAAACGATTTTTGACTAGGATCAACATCATGTAATGCTGATCATTTTAGAAAAAGTCCCATATCAATATCACTTATAGTTTTTAAGAAGTAGACGCTACAAACTTATTTTTTAAAAATCTATTTTTAGCTGTGACGGCCATCTTGAATTTCCGGCCGACCTGAAATTTTTCTAGGATCAATTAGACATCAAGAGCAACATTCCTGTAAAGTTTCATGACAATCCGCCAATTAGTTTCAGAGAAGTAGTCGCTACAAGTTTTTACTATATAACTCTATGTAAACAAAGATGGCCGCTGGCAGCCATGTTTAACGTTGAATCAAAACGATTTTTGACTAGGATCAACATCATGTCATGCTGATCATTTTAGAAAAAGTCCCATATCAATATCACTTATAGTTTTCAAGAAGAAGTCGCTACAAACTTGTATTTTAAAACTCTATTTTTAGCTTTGACGGCCATCTTGGATTTCACATCAACATGAATTTTTGCTAGGATCAACTAGACTTTATGGGCAACACTTTTGTAAAGTTTCATGAATATCCATCCAGTAGTTTCAGCTGTGAAGTCGCTACAAATAAAAGTTTACGGACAGACGGACGACGGACGCCGCACCACGGCATAAGCTCTGCTGATCTCTGATCAGTAGAGCTAAAAATAATAAAGTAAAAAAAAATTGGGTAAAGTTTGATAAAGATCAGATGAAAAATAAAGGCCCTATTGTATTAACGAGGCAAAATATAGCATTTTTAACGAAATCAAGGGCCATAACTCCCCTGTTATTGTCCGATCTGGCTGGTTTTCGAACTTGTCCAAGCTTTCATTGATAACAACCTGGTAAAGTTTGGTAAAGATCGGATGAAAAATGAAGGCCCTATCGTCTTAACGAGAAAAAGTTTAACGGACGACGACGGACAACTCGCCATCCCATATCTGCTTCTGCTGGCCTTTGGCCAGTAGAGCTAAAATTAATTTTAAAGAACTGCTATAAAAAGTTTTGGGTAGGGCCCTTTTTGGTGGGTAGGTAGAAACTGCAAACCAACAATTTGTTATGGTCGGACTAATGTAAACTCTACAGATAGTAATGGTAGGAGATAATCATTGAATTGGGTTTTACAGTGCACTAAACAGGAAAAGGTTATATGGCACCAAACAGGTATGAATATGCCAGATTCATCCTCCATTTACATGATATAATATTGAGAAGGAGCCTGGTACCTTCTTACCTGCAGAGTTGATGCAAATTCTAAAGTGGACTACCCATTTACAATGGAGCCACGTTCCCACACGCATGGTCATGATGAGACTTGTAATGAGCAAGAAACAATAAATAAAGGAAGGGTCCTACCCGTCTCTAGCGGGATTTGAAGTGCGTTCTATTTTACTCCCTGTAACCACACGGGGCAGGAGATAATCAACGGGGAATTTGAATTTTTATTTCCTTTTTTATTATGCCTCAATAGATTCAGTTTGCAAGATATACTATGGAGGTCAACCTTGACAGACTGGAAGACAAACCCGACAGCAGGATAACAATGTATGTACCTGCATATTAAACCTGTACCTACTGATTTCAGTGTTAGAATCACTGACAACAGTAGAGATCCCACAACTATCCCAATAAGCTCAAAATTAACTTTTTGCATTAGGCCAGAGTTTTTTAATTTTTAGATTAATGGACCCGCCGACTGCAAGTTTTGCCGAAACCAAAAAAGAGTTTTTCAACTCTTTTAAAAAAAAAATAATAAAAAAATATGAAGTCAGGCAACTGAGAGAAACTTTCAGTATTGTGAGACCTATCTGCCTCTCCTGCTTCAACAGAGCCGTAATATCATCCACACGCATTGCTAAAAAAACAAAGAAGCAAAAACAATGATTTTTGGATGTATGAAAGTGCTAATTCAAACTGTGAAATAACGTTGGTAAAAAATTTAAGAATTGAATGTTATTTTTATGTGTTTCGTCGAGGTATGAAGGACTACAGTAACATATTAAAATGGCATTTTTTGGTCACCATTTTAATTTTTTTTTTTCCCTCCTCCTACCCTCAACTTTTAGGAAAAAAATCCGTAAATCAATGAATAAAAAAAAAACTGGCCTTAGTAAATTTAGTTGAAATGTGTTCACAGACAATAAGTAGGAAACCTCCTATCTGTCAACCAGAGAAGTAGCCAAAACATCACGTGGAAATATGGCATGTAAAACTGAGATATATTTCAGTTTCTTATATGTTATTAAATCTGTGAACTTACTGTATGAGATTTGAATTTTGCTCATCATTTGGGAGATCCTAATTCATCTGGTTTTAAGGTTTCGTTATTTTTGTCCTTAACAGTTAAATTTATACCTTAACAGAATGGCCCAAAGTAAGTATAGCGCATTGTAAAATAAAATTAAAGAGAAATATATATTTGTATTTTGTTTTCATCACCCTGTTCAGGATCTAGGATAGTATATGTTTTTATTGAGTGTTTAAATATTGATTACATTTTCATAAAAAATAAATAGTTTGATATTAAATCTTTCTTTTTTGTTGAAATAAATCAAGCTTTAGAAAAAATATCCGGAAAATATGTATAAACCGAATAACTAGGCTACCGATGTTTGCCTCCAGTAGGTCAATCTATTTAATGCAAACTAAACAATTAAACGTTTGAGTTTAGATTTAGACCGAGAAAAACTATAGATCAGTTATGATTACGCAATCAAATATAACTCTCGACATTTAACATGTGTTATGATTACGCAATCAAATATAACCCTGACATTGAACACATTTTAACAGTTTACTGTGTGTTCATGAACGGCAAAAATCATCCGGTGTACATTCGCACGGAAATATGCAACAATTCGTCAAAACTGATCAAAATGCCATGATTCTGATCGGTTCAGGGTTCCCACCCTTATTGGAAGGCCAAATTCAAGGACTTTTATCTCCAAAATTCAAGGACTAATATTCGCGCAAAGCGACATGGTTTATGCCATCTGAAAACAGCAACAAATATTCTAGGAACCAAAAGCCATTTTTGGGATGAACAGCAAAAATCTAGAATTTAAGGACTTTCAAGTACCGTATCAGATTTTCAAGCACTTTCCAGGCCTTGAATTTTTTTCTTCAAATTCAAGTACTTTCAAGGACCCGTGGGAACCCTGTCGGTTACTTATGACAACACTGAATTGTCACCGTGCCTGCACACTGTTCCCTGAAAACGTGTAGAACTTCCATGTAAAAACAAAATGTGAAATGGAAAAGGTAATTTTTGGCTCCTACAAAAAAACTCCGGCTCCCGGTCAATAAAAACATTAGCATCGGGACAAGTCCATAGGTAGGGTCTGGTAACCCAGACCACAATATGTTTTTTTAAAGCCTAAGCGATACTTCAACAAGATATATATCCAAGAGTTACATTCAAAACTAATGTGATTACACATTGCTTCCCATCATCTGCATGTACAATGAGAAGAAATAAAATCAGAATAAATACAATACTTACATATCTTTCTTGACTTCTTTATCCTCAAACCTTCGACCAATCAAACGTTTTGTAGCATGAAATGTGTTTTCGGCATTTGTTACAGCTTGCCGTTTAGCTGGCATTCCTACGAGTCTTTCTCCATCCTTTGTGAAGGCAATGACGGAGGGGGTAGTTCTGGCACCTTCCGAATTTTCCAACACTTTAGCCACTTTCCCTTCCATGACTGCCACACAGGAGTTGGTGGTTCCCAAATCAATACCAATGACGGTGCCTTTGACTTTGTCCGACCTTACAAATCATAAGAGATACATTTTGTTTTAAAAATAATTAATTAATATTGAAATCGGAAAACTGTTCGTAAATTTTAACTGACAGCCAATCATTTGTTACTACCCAGAGAGCTGGATACTGGGAATTCTTTGATAATGGAAGTTTAACTCTAGATGTCCGCAGCTGGCATGTAGAACGGATCAATTGGGATGGGTGTGGGTCACTCACCCACTCGAACATGGTCGCCGTCTCTGCACTTTGAATTGAAAGATACTAGCATCATTGAAGAAGGCCGTGTTTTTGTTTTTCAGTTTTTACCAACAGCAAGCGTATATTATTGTATGATAGTTATAACGAAGAGCTATTAGTTAGAACTTAGAAATGGTGGCAGAAAAAACAAACTGAGTCAGAAACATGCAAACGTAAAAAGTAGGTCATGGTTGGCCGTGAATAACTCAATACTTATCTAGCAAGACTTCCACTATTTAGGGTTAAGCTTAGCGCAAAAGCGACTCTTCTTAGTTTAATTAATACCATATTTACATGGCACTAGTTAGCTTTTAGGGGAGGGACAGGCATGGCCCAGTGGATAGCGTGGTGGACTTACAACAGGAGCCGGGTTCAAGCACAGGGTCTTTTTGCCCTTTCTCAGTGATTAGGATAGCCACTAAGCTATATGTGTCAATGGCCCCATATGCTAGAGTTTCAATGGGCCATGTTCAAATGTGTTGTACAGACATCTGTCTAAGAAATAAACAAGAGGTCAATGACCTTGAAGCTCTACTGATACGTTTTTGATAGCTAGATCAATAATCCTGTGAAGTTTCATGAAAATCTGTCAAGTAGTTTCAGAGGAGTATTCGCTACAAGTTTTTACTATATAACTCTATGTCAACAAAGATGGCGTGGCAGCCATGTTGAATCAAAATAATTTTCAACAGTGCCCAACACCATGTCATGCTGATCATTTTAGAAAAAGTCCCATATCAAATATCACTTATAGTTTTCAAGAAGTAGTCGCTACACATTTGTTTTTTAAAAATCTATTTTTAGCCGTGGTGGCCATAATGAATTTCCAGCCGACCTGAAATTTTGCTACGATCAACTAGATAGCAAGAGCAACATTCCTGTGAAGTTTCTTGAAAATCCATAAAGTAGTCTCATAGAAGCAGTCACTACAAGCTTTTACTATGTAAACAAAGATGGCCGCTGTAGCCATGTTTAATGTTGAATCAAAATGATTTTCAAAAATGACCAGCTTCATGTCATGATAATTGTTTTAGAAAAAGTCCCATATCAATATCACTTCTAGTTTTCAGGAAGTAGTCATTACAAAATTATTAATTTTTTTAATAAAGAAAACACAACCCTAATAGTAGGATAATGTAGTTTTATATCAGTAATTGTCGATCTCAAAGTTGTGACGAACTGAAACTGTCGACACGAAGCCAGGCACAATATTCAAACTTCTTATTGTATTAATGTTTTAATTACTTTATTGCAAGTGTTTTCACAGTTCACAATACACATGGGAGTTTGCTACCTATCGGGATCATGATGGGATAGCTATTAATGCAGGTGAAAGTAGCGCCTATATTCATAATAGTGCGTGCAATTAGCCGCCATTGTCGGCTAACACAAATTAATTTCATCTCTTCGTAGTTTGTGTACAGAGAAACAAACAGGAAACTGTACCTACAGTTGGATGCGTAACGGATTGTCTGATTGGTCAATCGCCCGAAAGATAACAAATAACGGCATATCTGATTGGCTATTCTGTCCATTAATCACATGATGTTTGCGTGTATCAACAATGCTGATTATCTGACAATGAAGTGCCAATTAAGGGAATTAACAACTTTTACAAGGGATAATTGATAAGCGTGTGGCGACATCACAGGGGGTGTGAACGGATTATGTAATGTTTATTGCGGTCATTTATTACCTGTGGTGTCAAACAGACAATTATACGAAAAAAAAAGAAAAAAAAATCGACAGTATTATAAAATAATCGCAAATGGCGACAATAGCGTATGGTAGCGCGAGCACTGTTTGATTAGGACCAACTACTTGTATTGCCAGTCATTTTGGTAAAAGTTCCAAATCAATATATCTTATGGTTTTTGAGAAGTAGTCTCCACAAAATCGCATTTAATTTTAAGTTCGTTTTATTGGCATTTTGCCAAACAATTCGCAAAATGCCAGTAAAATTTTGAAGCACTGGCAGTATTTTGCAAGTGTTAACAACCTTCTAGTTTAGAAGATTTATGTAAAAAAAAAGTATAAAGGCATAAAATAGTTTATATGCAACCAAAGACCAGTCAAAATGATATCAAAAAGGGTTAGTGTTAACCAGAGTAAGAGCTATAATTAATTTGCCAGTTCATTTTTTATCAACTGGCAAAAAAATGCCATCGATAATCAACTGGCAAAAAAATGCCATCGATATTATAATAGTGCTAAATAAATTTTTTAACAGTAAAAATTGTTACAGGACAAAGCGATGCCCTTGATTGCAATTCAAGAGTACTTGAAAACATTTAATTCTGATGCAATCCAACAGAAACTTTCGCATGTTCTAGAAAAAATAGTTTTTAACAGTTAAGTTTATAAATCATCGCAATTTTTAATGTGAAATACTTACTTAAAACGCTTTGTAGGAAGAAGGTAGATTCCATTCTTAGATTTAATATCCCCTGCCAAAATCTGAAATATTATGCAACAGTCAAGCACTCATACTCATAAATGTTATTACATTTTAAAAAGTATTCTACACTTTTGTCACTTTGACTTTAAATAAAACATTATATGTAAATGTCTTTCATTGTCGCTGACGTTTTCAAGATCAATGACATTTTCACTGATTCTATGCACGACCGAGTGGGTGGGGTAATGCCTTATGTAACTAACTAGCCGGTGACCTTTTTATTCTTAAACAAAACGTCACATGCAATGTACACATGTGTCAAAACAGTTAATTGTAAGTTAACAAAACACACAATATTCTAGCACATTGTAAAACATGAACGATAAATTACGTTTAATATTTGCAAAAAAATCGAAGTGTCTCGAAAATTGAAGACGAAGTTCACGGTCACACAAGTTCACGTGTTTCCGCACAAGAGAAGAATTTAACAGCAACAAACCTTTCTGCACAGTTGTGTGATTTCTCTTGCTTGTTGTGTTCCAAATGTTTTTTTGAGAGTTCTCATCGGAATGCGGGTAGAATACATCTTTGTAGTGTTTATTTCGACAGTGGCCTTCGCACGTGTGGAAAGAAAGTGTGCCGATTGCGATTTTGCATCAGATTTGGATTGGTCCACCGTCTCGTTTACAAGTCATGCAAGTGCTTAACGATCGATGACAGAGAAAAACTATAGAACCCGTCATAAAGTTACTGGTACCCTGTCGTTATCCAATTTCTCAACTAGACTATTAAGCTGGTCCCCTGTGCAAGTTGGCTGCTTTCAAAAAGCATCCAATGGACTAGTTTTGTAAGCGATCTTTGAAATTGTGTGGGTTTTTTTATTTATATTATCGACAGTGTACTGCTATTTTACAACTTAATACATATGATAAATGAATGTGTATTAGACTAGGCTAGTACAGTCACAGGGATGAGGAGCTTAAATGTAACATCTGTGATGACCTATCTATACATCCTGCAATTAACCCCATTTCTGGTACAATTGTGCAGCTGTATGGCAAGCCTTATTCACATTTAATCACTATTTAGCGACATAGCTAATCAATTCCTGATATCAAAAATTTAATTGCTGATATCAAAAACTCATTTTTCGATTCTATTAGCGATATTGTCCTACCATAAGTATATAGACCAGCCGCTTCAAAACAGGCCACCCATCATAAGTAAATAGACCAGTCACTTCAAAACATGTCACCCATCATTTTTATATAGACCAGCCACTTCAAAACAATAACTGGTAATTCAATTCTTGATATCGCTAAATACCATATATTTTGATATCGAGAAAAAGTTTTGATATCGCTAATTCCATCACCGATATCAAAAAATGATTTAGCGATATTTTTGCTAATTAAATTTTTGATATCGCTAATAGACTTATTGTAAGAGTGAATATGGACGTCTCCCTTTTAAAATCAAAGCACTGAAAGTGCTGATGGACGGTGCCACTCAGAAAGTATCAAAATCAAATTCCGAAAAAAACGGGCTTGCGTATGTAACTAAGGTGGTGAACATTTGTGCAAAATATTAATGATATCGGATGAGGCATTACCAAAGTTATGGAATCGGACGGACGGACGGAAGGACAGACGGACAGTGTACATTGGTAAAATATTAATGTCATCTACTGGCTGCGTTGTTTCGTCGCACCCTTGGCGGTGTTGGCCTAACGGGATACTTATATTGTTATAAGTTGATTCGTCAATTGTAGATCTTATCCTGTCTACATTTCAAAAAGTCGAATAGCTTTGTCCCTCCTGTCTCTATGGCTACCTTCAACTGTTAACAACCTCTCAATTTCTAACAATTTGCAGTCTATCCTTGATAAAACTGCGGACATTTTGGAATGTTGGGATTGACAAGCTAAAATAGGGAGCGTTCAGTGTGATTTTTGAAGGTTGAATTAGCGATATCAAGATATGCCGATATCGCAAATTCGTTCAGTTCTGGATATCGCTAATTCAATTATTGATATCAGTATTAGAATTAGTGATATCAAAAATTAAATTAGCGATATCAAAAATTCAATTAGCGATATCCAGAAATGAAAATTAATTGTTGATATCTGAAACTGAATTAGCGATATCGCTAAATAGTGATTAAAGGTGAAAACGGCTTACCATACAGCTGCGCGTCGGCTTGTTAACAGTTTGAAAGTGTGAACAAAACTGGTGCAATGTTTTGTTTCATGAATATGGTATTTAAATCGAAATCAATACACAACACTAGATATTTACAATTCACACATTGCAATATCTGTAAAAAGCGAGAATAAGATTTTATTTGATGACCTAGAAAACTTGTAACAGGTAAATTAATCCACAGGTAAATGTATTTATCAATTATCTGGCAATAGTTGTGAGGCTACACAATTCAGATTTAGTGCAGTCACGCAGTGTTAAATGTAGTATCTTGTCATGCAAATAATACTTATTTTTGCATACAACTTAGTAGAGGTTTTCAATATATGTTTCTCTCCGAGACTATCGAGAAATGTTCATATGATGTTTAAGAGTTAAATTTGTTAATTGATAATACTACAAAAAGGGCGGCCATTTATCTTTAAAATTGTGTTTACGTCTGTGAGCATGAAAGTAGCCACGGGAAGCCTGTTTCAAAGCAGTATGGTTGCCGGAAAGAATGAGTACTGGTAGATTTACGTTGGTGTGAATTTGGACATATGAAAGTGGATGGGCATGACGTGTCACTCTCATGGGATGATTAAAATATGGGGGCATTTGTATTTCAACAAGATTGTATACACTTTTGAAGAACATGGTAAGTCTGGCATCTGTTCGCCTGTCCTGAAGTGATCCCCAACCTAGATTATTAAGCATTTGGGAAACACTGTCATATGTTGAGTACCTGTGACCCACCTAGATGCTATTCATTGTACCATTTCTAGTTGGTGTATTTTGGTTTGTGCGTGTGGGCTCCATACCTAAATAGCATACTTGACATGGGGCCTTACCATCGTTCTGTATGCCATCTGTCTTAAGTTTTCTTGTTTTGGTTTTCTGTTGTGCTTCAAGAAACCTAGAGTCCTGTTAGTCTTAACACATATCCTGTCAATATGGTTGTTCCAGCAGCTTTGCTGATGTCTACGCGCAAGTATTTTGCATCAGACACCGCAACAAGGTCTTGGCCATGGAGGGAATAAATATGTTTAATAGGATATTTAGACTCAGTTATATGTAAGACTTTGCACTTATAGTCGTGCTATGGAAGGGTGTTTTACATCCTTTTTAGCACGTTAAGCCATATGTGACTGTCGATTTTTTTGTGATAGAGGCAGACCACCCCATTTTTCCTGGGTAAACCTCCCGCCATTCATAAGAATCGACACGTTCTCACTTGAAAAGTCAATCTCCCAGTGGGATTCGAACCCGCAGCGATGAGGCGAGAAACATTTAGATGCAGCACCTTTACTATCCCAGCCACGGAGACACCAATGGTAGAACGAGTGTTTTTAAGAGTCCTTGGTGATATGGATGTGTTTGAAGCCATTTAGGTTACTACATTGTATTGTTCTTGTGTTTGCCGCGCAACATACCAATGGCCTGATATTGTCAAGAAATCGAGGCATTTTAAATATAATCTACACTTTTGTTTTTGTTTTTAAGTTTACCAGTAGAACAAAACTGTACCATTGTTTCCAGAAAGAGTGCTTTCCTGCAACGAGCCCATTCAAAGCGTGTTTTTCACATCTTAACTGCATTCAGTCTTCCCGGTTCGATGATTTAGATTTTTAAAGCGTGAAATCGAAAGTTTCTGTACCCAGTAATATATTTTGGTCAATTTTCGGGTCCGTCTCTAGCTACAGTAACATGGACATACATGTATGATCCGGAATTTTTAGGGCGCACTCTGGATCCGCTAGTGTGTCCATGTTACTGTAGATAAAATATCAAACAATTTCGTTGCACGCCCTCAGTATAAAATATTTTCTCGCTCGCTTCGCTCGCTCGACGCATAATGACTAATGAGTGGTTTAATTAACACATTGTTAAATCATTTTATTTGAAAACGGACTTTTTTTATTCATACATGTATATCCATGTTACTGTAGATAAAATATCAAACAATTTCGATGCACGCCCTCAGTATAAAAAATGTTCTCGCTCGCTCGACGCATTATGGCTAATGAGTGGTTTAATTAACACATTGTTAAATCTTTTTATTTGAAAACGGACTTTTTTTATTCATACATGTATGTCCATGTTATTGTAGATAAAATATCAAACAATTTCGTTGCACGCCCTCAGTATAAAATATTATCTTGCTCGCTTCGCTCGCTCGACGCATAATGGCTAATGAGTGGTATAATTAACACATTGTTAAATCCTTTTATTTGAAAACGGACTTTTTTTATTCATACAGACAGACAGACAGACAGATATTTTTTATTGATTTAAACTTTACAAGTTTATCATCATATACAATATGCAAACATTTATACGTGACAGAATAAACAAAACAAACAAACAACAAAAACATAATTTTGCACACTAGTTTCAAATAAATTGTATTATTGAATAATTTGAAATATTAAATAATTGAATAAAAATGTGGAAATGACACTGAACTTTAACTTACGCAAATTAAATTAAATATTAAATTAAAAAAAACAAAAAAACAATTTTGTTCTCATTATCACAAAAGCAGTAACATAAATAATTAATTGATAATAGTTTTCATTCGAGGATAAACCTAGTTTTGATAAAACAAAAAATCATTACGAGAATCAAATGCTTCTTTTATAAACCAAGATAAATTAAACAACTCTTTCTTATTACTTGTTTTCATTAGCTCTATGAATTTTAAAACACTTGGACGTTTATAATAGTACTTTTTAATGTATTTTCTTCTTATATTAACATATACAGGACAAATCAAAACAAAATGGTATTCATCTTCAATGTCATTAGAATTACAAATGGTACAATAACGTTGGTTTCTTTCTAATCTGTTCTGTGCGTAGCGCCCAGTTTCAATTCGCAGTGAATGCGACGATAGTCTTAGTTTTGATAAAACAATTCGCAACTTATATGGCAAAATATCGAGATATAGTTCATATTCAAAATTGCCTTTAAAATGTAAATACATTGACAAAACTCTATTATTTACAACATCGCTGTTCCACTTTTGAACAAAACAATCGACTAAACGCTGTTTAAAAACAGTATGAAATGTTTTCAAAGGAACACTATTTGGATTATACATGTATGTCCATGTTACTGTAGATAAAATATCAAATAATTTCGACGCACTCCCTCAGTATAATTTTGTTATAGCTCGCTTCGCTCGCTCGACGCATAATGGCTAATGAGTGGTTTAATTAACACATTGTTAAATCCTTTTATTTAAAAACGGACTTTTTTACCCTCAATGCACTACCGCAACCGTTTTATGAGGCTAGAGACGGACCCGAAAATTGAACAAAATCTTACGCCCCCACTAAGCTGAAATCCTGGATCCGCCCCTGATATCCGTTTCAACAGAAATTTCAAATGATCATATCTTCTTTGTTTATCATCCGATTTTGATAATTCTTTCACCCGTATTCAAGTTTTTCAGAACTCTCAATAATAAAGATAGTTTGGCTGTGTCGCTACATTCCCTTTAATAATGACGTGGTACTTTCCAAAAAGTAAGCGTTTAATTTCGACTAAACTTCACTTTCAAGAAGGCGGGACTACTATATTAATTTACGCTCGGCTGCGCACGCATTGCGCTTGCATCCGGTGGCTATTCCACTGCATGAAAAGACACTGTCGGTAGTGGTCTCTCTTTACCTTGGTTTTATTATTAACATCTTTGTTGATATTATAATTATAGCGACGGGAAAATAATGTAAATACAAGAATTCATTCGCGTTTTTTCGTTGTTTCTGCTGTTTCGCCGGCAGTCAATGGAAAAATCCATGAAGCGCGTTTTTTCGGCGTTTATGCGGTTTTAACGCCGGCAGTGAATAGCAAATTTGCCATAAAGCACTAACGCCATTCATGGATTACGCCTATTACTACCGGCGTTTATGCGGTTTTAACGCCGGTAGTGAATGGCAATTTACTATAAAGCACTAACGCCATTCATGGATTACGCCTATTACTACCGGCATTTAAAACCACATAAACGCCGTGAAAATAAATTCTTTAATAAATGAGCACTCCTGTTTAATGTACATTGTACAAGAAAAACTAACCTTCAATAGTGGCGGCCTCATCCATATTGAGGTTAGATTCAATCGTTCCAGTGTGCATTCGATAAGCGCACGTGCTGCACAATATTTCAGTTATTCAAAACCCAACAGGGTTCTGTATTAAAAGTCAAACATGGAAATAAAATTGTATACACTTTTAATACTACCGTAGGTTTAAATACACTCAAGTGATATGAAAACGCAACACGGGAATTTCCGCTATATATTGTATATACTGCACACTTAATTGCACATAATATTCCAAAGAAATCCCAAGATGTTTTTTAAAAAGAAAGTTGCAGTTAACTAGAGAAAGGACACAACTGTGATGTTGTAGACGTTTTAATCACACTACACTTTGTAACAAGAACTTCATAAATGTTGAAGTAGCTCTTTGAAAAATTGAGCTAGTTCAGTACTGTATTTAACGTAAATAGTTTGCAAAATGTTGCATCCTAAGTTTGCTCACATGATTGAGCCAAACGCGTACTCTGTGAATAATGAAACATTGAAGGAATACTATTTGCTGTATTATTTGTTGTTTTAGTATTTTTTCCAAAAGGAAATGTCTTACGTAGCCATGTACCATTCGATTAAAAGCAGCATATTGTACATACAATATATAGCGGAAATTCCCGTGTTGCGTTTTCATATCACTTGAGTGTACATTTAAAAAATTAACCATTAGTAATACGTAAAACAAATGTATTTGCACTATTCATAGAAGAACTATCGGAACGCCGCGAATTAAACAAACAAAGAAGCAAGATTGCCGTTTTGTCCCTTTAATGTATCCTAGTGCGTAACCTAGGGTAGCGCATATTGCTGTTCCGCAATGAATTTTCTTGTAAAAAAAAGAGTGGTAATTTTAGGCTCATTCATTATATTCAGACCATCTAAAATAGAACTTCTCAATATTTTCCGCGCCACAAGAACCCCTTGATTAGCCTGATGTAACCATAAGAACAGACACTTTCTCACTTGACAAAAAAAGAGTATGATAATGGACCTTTGGAAACGGCCGAGCACGACACATACGAAATATAGCAGTCTCGGTTTGATTGAGACTGTTCATGAGCGGTAGTGAAATATGCTAGCTACCGCTCACGCCCTCTAGCCCCGGGATGAGCAAAACTCAATATTAATAAAATCAATAGTACAAAATGTTAACCATCCCGAAGATGGCATGCATATGGCGGTGGACATGGAGTTTATGGCTTCCCCATGTCGTACGGCGTATGGTCCCAGTATCTAATAAAATTAAATGCCCCGAAGAGCGAAATAAACATAATGGAATTTAGTTGGGAGCAGCGGTTATGAAGCCTGCGTATCACAAGTAACAGCCAAAAGACTAAATTAAAAAGCAGACAACATATCCTACAAGTGGTTAAACAATACCCAGAGCCTTTTATCGGCCGGAGTAGTGGAACCACCGAATCAAAAATTAAGTAAGAAAACAAAAGAAATTGAAAATGTACCACCGATAAATATAAGTATCGGGCTCAGCGATCTCCAAAGATCGAATGAATAACAGTACTGATTGCAAGCGCGGGGAGATGTTTTACTGCCGCCACACTGCACAAGCAACGCTACTGTGCTATAAAAAAAGAGTATGATAATGGACTTTTGGAAACGGCCGAGCACGACACATACGAAATATTGCAGTCTCGGTTTGATTGAGACTGTTCATGAACGGTAGTGAAATATGCTAGCTACCGCTCACGCTCTCTAGCCCCGGGTTGAGCAGAACTCAATATTAATAAAATCAATAGTACAAAATTTTAACCATCCCGAAGATGGCATGCATATGGCGGTGGACATGGAGTTTATGGCTTCCCCATGTCGTACGGCGTATAGTCGAGCTCCCAGTGAGATTCGAACCTGCAAGAATGAGAGGGGAGAAAGTTTTAGATGCAGTGTCTTTACTATCACGGCTACGGCGGTAATTTTGGGGTGAGACATAGGGAATAACTGTGTATAGTATGGCCTATGGATGTCGGATTACATGGGGCGCGCACCGTTTCTACCGTTAGTCATCACTGGATTTAACATAATAGTATCGGATAAAATACAACCAAATTTACTTAATGCCATGCAGATAACTATTTTGTTTCGGAGGATCCTCCGCTTCCCCTGCCAAGCCCCCCCCCCCCCCCCCCCCCCACACACACAAATGCTCATTCCAAAATCTTCTTGGATCTGCATCTAATGTATACCCTCAAACGTTTTTTTGTGATTTTCTGGATTATTCAGGCAAGCCCCTTTAAAACTGCAGCAAGTCTGGGTGGTTGCATCTAAGACTGTAAGACTGTTCTGCACAAACCCCTGTGACCCTATTAAAACCCAGATTGTTATACCACTTTGAACCCCCCCCCCCCCCCCCCCCCCCCCCCACTACCACACCCCACTACAACACCCGCCACGCCCATTCCTCCCAACATTTTCTCGTGCTTAGTATTTGCTTAGTATTTAGTCAGATGTCGTAATCGTTTATCATAGTTGTACAGGTGGAATAGAAACAAAATTCTAATATGAGGCCCGTCGGTATATTTGTAAACACGGTCACTATAATACTTATCTACTGTTTACGTGTACATGTTCATATCGATTAGTTTTAAACTGTGCTATATCGTCACTTTTTCGCTTCCGCTTACGAGTGCAGCGGGGAAAAGATTGCAAGCACGTGTATTGACTTCAGTTTTTATTTCCGGTCAAGGTACTCTGGAAAGCCGTTAAACGCTAATACAGGCACTGGCACCAATCTGATCATAGTTGGATCTATCTTCGAAATATACTTTATTTCAATTATATGTACACCTGTTTTCAATATAAATCTGATTTAAATTAATATGTATGATTTAGCAGGGAACAATGAAGAATTAGTAATAAAACCCGTCGAGACTTCCAGACAAAAATTTTCAAAACAACTAACAAACAAGAAAGCACAACATATATGCTTCATGCCACCAAGGACGAGTCCATTGTTTGACATATATCAAACATTACAATTAGCACCTTTGGTTTATTAATCCTGTATCATTTTGACTTTAAAACTGCTTGCATATAATTAATTAAAAATTCGAACTTTCAACTGCCCTCGTTATTCTACCAAATCTTTAAATATATTATTAGTGCAATATGATATATAGTTTATATGTAAAAACAAACATTTTTTTAAAAAAAAAATCAAGATTGCCGTGTGTCTCTAAAATGTCATATTATTTAGGCCTAATATTGATATTCTTACATTGTTCACTAGTTGTTTTAATGAACAAATATAATTTTTATGTTAAATATACTGTACTTTATGTCGATATTAGAAAATTAATAGACATTAAATGATAATAGTATAATGTAGATTTGTCGTTTGATATACTAGTACCATGCATCGCCAGTTGCTGAAACAACATATTCCTGCCATGAGCAGGTCCCCTTTTGTATTGGTCTGATACGTTGGTGACATTTTATTAAATTGATATTGCAAAAAAGTTTCGAAGGCTGTTCTAAAGGCTCACTTGTCAAAGCATTGATGCAACAGCTTCCGTATATCCCTTTTTCCTAACTTGATCAGTTTGATTGAAAGACGTTGAAAGTTATTATGGCCTCTTGTTTGTTCAAACGGTTTTCAATAATTTTTAAGAATTTACCTTTTAGTTAATATGATCCAATTTTTGACATCAATTATTGACAAAATATGAATTTTCAACTGTGTTTAAAAAAATAAGTGCACATATATAGAGTATAAGTTTATAAAACAACGCTGTCTATGTAACAAAACACGCAGGAACTTCATCATGCAAGAGTTAGCCGACCGATGATAGTTGTTTGCTATGAACATTTTGATGGTCAGACATTTTCTACCTTTAAAGTCACTATCCTGCCATCAACAGGCACATTTTACAACAGATGAACACCGTTTCTAAATCTACTGATGATGAGGTATATAATATATATATATATATATATATATATATATATATATATATTAAGAATCCAAACTCTATAGACTCAATATAAATGGATTCTACCAGTCAGAAAAATCCCAAAACTGGAGGTCGAATTAAGGTTACAACTCATAATTTATTCTACGCAATTCAATCACAGGTATTTTAAGAACCCGTGAATATAAATCTTTACTTTTAATTGGCACATATTGATTATTATATAACCTGAAAGCCTGGAAAGAGTTTTGATAAGCGGTTTTGCAGTTTAATTTTGTCGTTATTTGGCGGGTTAGTTTCTTTAAAATGGTTCACGTTGAAAGCGTTAATGACCCACCCTTGTACTAAGATGTCAATTGTTAAAAAAATCCTAAACTGCAGAATTTCTACCGCCCGACGGAACCTCATTTTCGACACACCACTGTTAACATGTGAAGCGCGTGTTAACGTGTACAGCACGTGGACCCATGGTGTATAAAAACGAGCTGCACAGCCACGTGTGTCATACTCAGCGCAGACACAGTCCGAAGTGGTTAACATCTCCAGTCAAGATAGTTTCATAGTTCATGATGAAGGTCGTTATTCTGCTGTTGATTGTAGTTGCAGTTTGCCAAGGTAGGTGTTGATTCTAATGTATATATATATATATGTTTCTGACTGTAGCCACGGTGTGTCCAGTTAGATGTTTATAGTATGTTTCTGGCTGTAGGCACGGAGTTCAAAGGTAGATGCTGATTCTAATGTATAAAAGTCTATTTCTGACTGTAGGCACGGCGTTCAAGTTTCATGGTATGTGTTGATGCTTATGTATAGAAGAAACTTTATTTGCCTCGTCATAGGTGTATAGAGGTTCGAGGCCATCCTCCATGAACCTTACAAATGTGCATATAACAATATTGGCATTATTGCAATAAGTCCAGAAGACCCTTGAGCAAATCCATGAAATACATGAGCATTAAACTTTTTTCGTTTGTCGGTCGTAGTGGACAGTGAATATGTGTACTTGTATACATCACTCATATGATAAGGTAAATAATAGGATTAATCAAGCAAAAGTGGTGCCACTGAGTTTCGTCGGTGTGTTCTTGGGCAAGACACTTTCCCTTAGCCTCGTCCGTCGGATGGGGACGTACACCGGACGGTCCCGTGTATCGGTCTATCCTCCGAGCACGTTAAAGAACCAAAGGAATCTATTCGATAATAAGAGTAGGGCACGGTTCCCGGATTCCTATGTATCCATGCCTTTCCCTGCGAAATCGAAACCAGAGGAAAGATATACGATTATGTTTCTGACTGCAGCCACGGTGTGTCCAGGTAGGTGCTTAATTATTCTTGTGTATATAGGTATGTTTCCGACTGTAGCCACTGTGTGTCCAGGTAGGTGTTGATTCGTATGTATAAAGGTATGTTTCTGACTGTAGCCACGGTGGGTCCAGGTAGGTGTTGATTCTTATGTAAATGAGTGTTTCTGGCTGTAGCCACGGTGGGTCCAGGCAAGTGCTTATTCAATATCTGGGATTTTTCTAGGCCCAATTTTAGGGCCGAATTTCGGCCCCATCCAATCAAAATATAATATTTTGCCCAAAAAATTCCAAAATATTTTCCCGAAATACAAAAAAAAATCGAAGAAAATCGTATGTTTTTTTTGTTGCAGACTTGTATAAGAGCTTGATTTCGAATCTATTCAAAACTTTTTTAGTGCCTTATTATGTAATGTAGTAGGATTGTTCTTTTTCCCAATTTGTAGATTTCACGGGAATTTTTCCCATTTCAAAAGGCCCCTGCCCCACTTCCAAAAAATGCAGAAAATTCCCTGTATGTATATAAGTATTGTTTCTGACTGTAGAAACGGTGTGCCAAGGTAGGTGTAGATTCTTGTTTATATAAATATGTTTCTGACTTAAGCCACGCAGTGTCCATATAGGTGTTTATTCTTATGTATGCAATTCTAATGTTGCTTGTAGCTACGGCGTGTCCAGGTAGGTGTTTATTCTTGTATATGAATTCTGATGTTGCTTGTAGCTACGCCGTGTCCAGGTACGTGTTTATTCTTGTATATGCAATTCTAATGTTGCTTGTAGCCACGGCGTGTCCAGGTAGGTGTTTATTCTTGTATATGCAATTCTAATGTTGCTTGTAGCCACGGCGTGTCCAGGTAGGTGTTTATTCTTGTATATGCAATTATGATGTTGCTTGTAGCCACGGCGTGTCCAGGCAGGTGTGTTTTTATTCTTATATATGCAATTCTGACGTTGCTTGTAGCCATGGCGTGTCCAGGTAGATGTTTATAGGATGTAGCCATGTACAAAACCAGGACTTTCAGCATTTGTCCTGTACCAAAATTGCTTTCTGTTATTGGTAAAATACAGCCATGGTGCATTACGTGCTGAGAAAACAGCCTGAACATGTTGTGTCCTCTCTCGATTTAAACCACGTTGCGGTCATAGTCAAATTAAGGCTCCAATTCTTCATTGTTGCAATAAACCAAAGGGAAAAGTATACGCTATTGATAGGCCTCAAGGGGCAACAATATATATAGTTTAAAGGGAATGTAGCGACACAGCCAAACAAGCTCTATTATTGAGAGTTCTGAAAAACTTGGGAAAAGGTGAAAGAATATCAAAATCGGATGATAAACAAAAAAAATATGATCATTTAAAGGTTGTTCTAAAACGGATATGGGAGCCGCCATTTTAGGACTATGACATAGTTCCATATTACCATATATGGAATATTGATAAATATCGTTTAAAACAAAGAAAATCATTGCAAATGAATGCAAAATTTTTACTGGTCATATTAAATATTATTGCCATTAAGTATTACATATGTTTCATGCAATTGCTGTCATTTTTCGCTATTAATGTGTAAATTTTCAAATTTATAAATATTCCATATATGGTCATTTAGAACCGTGATGTCATAGCTATCAAATGGCTGCTTCCATATGTTTCAACAGAATCTTCAAATGATCTTAACTTCTTTGTTTATCAACCGATTTTGATAATTCTTTCACCTTTGTTTAAGTTTTTCAGAACGCTTAATAATAAAGATGTTTGGCTGTGTCGCTACATTCCATTTAATTAATAATTAACATTGTTGAAGTGATGCGGGAAATAATTCCCGAGTGAGAAAGATTCATGCGATATAGAAACGAGTGCGTTTTCGCACGAGTAAATTATTTTCCGTATCGCGACAACAATGTTAAGCTATATAATATATATTCTGTGATGAATTTCTTTCCAATCGTCTTTTGACAAAGAGTATTCCTTCTTCTGTCGCTCCTTTGGCGACAGCGCGGAGTAATATCATGACGTCTATCGTTTAGTTCATAACATTTGGCTACTGTGCTATCTTGCACACTAGGCGAGATAGCACAGTAGAGGAAGATATGTTATAGATTTTCTCAAACTGGGAAATTTCTATAATTCATCACCGAATATATAATATAGGTTTATAACTATCGTAAAATACATGATATAGCGCTAAATGTGTGGCGTACCTTTAACCCCGGTTCACTGTTCATCTTGAATGGATGTACCGTGTTCCGGAAAGGACGTACCGCATCTCCATATGGACGGTGAATCGGCAATAGCTATTATGCTCACAACTACATTAACACATTTATCAGTTTCCTGATAATAAATGATAAAACCTTTCTTTTTCATCATTATTTGCTCAAATGTTGAACGTTCCTTAAAGCGATGACTGAAGTAATCCGATTATCAAATAGATTATTTTTAACAGGTTCAAATAAAATTGAAAATGATCTAGAAGTATTTTGCATCGTCCAATAGTTTGTAAAATATACATATTTGGTTGATTTTTTTTTATATCGTTTGCGAGATACCCTCCTTTTATATGAAAATATGAAATGTGCTGATAAAACGCATAACGTGAGTCCGCTTAAAGATATAAAATTAAGACTGGCAGAAAATAATATAAAAAACAACAACGTTTGACCCATTTATTGTAGATGTTCTGTTGATCATAAAATGAAGAGTGGATAATCCTGAATTACCTCCGTTTTAATTGAATATCGCTTGAAATTCAAGTACCTAATTCAGCGTTTGTCCCCTTTTGTGTTATCCATTGAGATTGCATTTGAAAAAGATAAAAATTACAGCTCAAATAATCTTGAATATTTTATATGAAACTTCCAGTTTAATATGTTTACACATTTATCTAGGCAATGCTATCCTTGAATTATAAATACATACTTGGTAAATAGGTGAATTAGTCTATATACACAGGACCTTGAGTATGACATAAGCAGAGTATGGATCAGGACATACTTGTATCAAGTTTGTATTTCTTATTCAAGTATAGCACTGTCTAGATATAAATAGCAGTTACATGTAAAAATATTCAGGATTATTTGAGTTCCACAAAAGGGGATATAATCCTTAAATATTTCTAAAATGTCTTTTGCTAACGCACGTGTAGTGGTAATGCTAGTAAAACATGTCAAAATCATTTTCGTTGGCATATTTTAGAATTAGGAATCATCGAAAGCTGCATTACTTTGAAGTACTTAAGTGTTATAATGTATTCCTAAGGAAACGCATTTACTTGAAATCTTTAAAATGTATTTATGCAGTTATGCAGTCGAATTAGTAGATTTTAACTTGTTATTTTGTAGTTCAATCTTATCTCTAATCAAGCGTGAAATACACAAAACAATGATAATATTATTGACATATTCTTAAATGGGTACTGAGCAATTATGACTATAAGCTAGTGTAGTATAAAACGACTTTTAGCACTAGATACTCGTCCCGACTATTAAATTGCTTTTCAGTTCGATGATCGTTAAAGAACGAACCGTCGTTCATATAGGGCGCTATTGAATCCCTGATCAGTCTTGCTGAATATATTCACTAAAAGGACCATGCATAGGCCGCAGTTTTATATAAGGACACACTTAAAATTCGTAATCCATCACAATTTATCACATAACTTACGGTGTGGGAGTGGAATAACACCATTCTGTATTTTCGATATACCACTAGTTGTATTAAGTATACAAATAAGCTTAGTATGCGCTTTCAATGACTATGATCCAATTCCCACGGTTTATGTGTGTTTCGTGTGTTAAATCACAGGCAAAATGCAATAAAAGTCTGAGTTATGTGATAAATAGAATCCGTCATTCGTTCTCGTTTATTATTGAATTTATTAAACTCGTTAGCAAAATTGATATAATGCTCGGCAACAGCCTCGCATTATATCATTTTTCCAACTAGTTTAATAAATTCAATAATGAATGAGTATTCGTGTAATATTCTCTATATACTGCATGTAGCATACGCTTATGATCCTCTAGAAAGTTCAAATGGTAACTCTGGGGTCGCATCTGGTCTCGGTCAAAGTTTTGCAGGGAGTTATATATAATCGTCTCTAAGACTTACCCTTAATCCGTTAAGCACAACTATAATAACCTTTGCGTCCATTGAAACCCAGATCAGAGTAACTCGCAGGCTGATCAGGGTGTACAATGTCCGTTTGTTGATCAGTCATTTCCCCCAAAACACCGCTTTTGTCACATAAATGGAATGCTCTTATTCCAAAGAAAGAACAATCGTGATATTTATATATATATGTAGCGGGTTAAGGACTAAGAGCTAGACGTATAAAGGTTTGCACGTAGCATAAACTTATGGTCCTCGACCGAATATGTTCAGATGGTGATCCTGGGGTGAAATATGACCCTGCCCCAAGGGCCACATGTTTTACATAAACTTGTAAAGAGGTAAACATATATACGGAGAGATGCAAACATATATGGGGAAAGACTTAAATATCCTGATATCACGAGGCATAAATCTCGCATAGGTAGCATAGGCGTATGGTCTCTACCAAAATTGTTCAGATGGTGACCCTGGGGTCGATTGGAGCCATCCTAGTGGTTCTCGTGTTTTAAATAGACCAATGAAAGAAAGACAAAACGAAACATTTTTCACTGAACCCACAAGACGTAGAGCTCTCGTATTTTGCATGAAGCTTCAGCTTTTGGACCTCTACCAAGTTTTTCGCATGGTGACAATTTTCCGCAACAAGAGTTATATGGGAAATTTTCCCAAAATATCTTCCGAACTTGCCAGACCTCTTTTTCCTGACCCACTTTTGTTACTGTTACAAGTGGCTACTGAGATTGATGGCCATCTTTCTTAAAGGAACACACAGCACTCGTGAATAAAATACATGCCAGTCCTGGTTAATCGAGACTCCAGAAGCGATATTGAACATATTATGTTCGTTATTGAACGTGCCAGTCCAGTTAATCGAGACACCAGACGCGATATTGAACAGTTTATAGTCGTTAGTGCAGGTGCCAGTCTAGTTAATCGAGACACAAGAAGCGATATGTTCACCAGGAGCGATATTGAACATTTTATATTCGTTATTACAGGTGCCAGTCCAGTTAAGCGAGACACCAGGAGCGACGTTGAAGAAGAGTTTAGACGACTACAGCAACTGGATACAGCCATATCCGATGACACTAACGAAGGAAATACCGATGACCTGCTGAAGAGGCTAAACGCCATTAGGCAACAACAACTTGATGCTGACGATGATGTTCATGAAACGCCCAAGACTAGCAAACGGTAATGGGCACTTTTTAAATCATTTTTGACGTTTTTACATGGACGATGTTCTAAGTTCTCTACCATCTCGTGCGATTGATGAGCTAAAACTAAGACTTATTATGGTATGGGGTTGTCCGTCCGTACCTCCGTCCGTAAACTTTTCGCATTCCGCATGATAACTCCAAAAGTAGGAGACCCACCCTCATGAAACTTAGGTACATTGCCCTAGGTGAGTGGAAAAACGCTATTGTTTTTGGGGTCAGTATGTCAGAGGTCAAGGTCACGGTGATCTTGTATGGACATATCCATTCGTCACAATATCTTCAACACATAATACAAGACGCTCATAAAACTTCATAGGTGCATTGCCCTAGGTGAGAGGAGAAACCATTTTGTTTTTGGGGCCAGTAGGTCAAAGGTCGAGGTCAAGGTGACTTTATATGGAAATATGTATTCCGCACAATAACTTCAAAACCGCAACACCCACACTCGTAAAACGTCCCGTAGGTGAAAGGAACCCTATTGATTTTGGGCCAGTAGGTCAAAGGTAAAGATCGCCATGACATTATATGGAAATAGGCATTACATACGAAACCATAACACCCAAACTTATGAAACTTCATAGGTACATTGCCTTTGGTGAGTGGAAAAGACCTATTGATTTTGGTTCAGTGGGTCAAAAGTCAAGGTGGCCATGACATTATATTGAAATAGGCACTTCGAAAAGCATAACGCCTCGCTCATGAACCTTCATAGATACATTGCCCTTGGTGAGAGGAAGTATTGCATTTCATTGGGTTAGCAGGTCAATGGTCAAGGTCGCTATGACCTTGTATGGTAATATGCATTCTGCGCGATAACATCAAATCCATAACACCCCCACTGATGACAGGTCATATGTATACTCACCATAAAACCGACAGTACGCCGTCTGTTTGCTATTCCTATACGCCAGTATTTCAGGATGTAGGGACAGCTTAAACAGCGCTTTAATTTTTAAAAAAATGGTGTTTATGTGAATAAGCACTTTACCCAGTACTAAATATTCCATTAAACGGTTTCAATTTTTGCCAAGCAGTACTTTTGTATGGAAACTTTACAGGGAGGTACTTTGATGATTGTTAATCAAAAGCTGCTACCTACACACTCGGTGGTGTTTTTTTGTGATATTTTTTCGGAAGCAACGTATAGAGAATATTGTCTTCTTGAATTCAGATAATTTTTCGTAGTTTTAGTGTTTTTACCAAAAAAGTATGGTTTAAGAAAAATGGGGTTCACTCTCTTGTGTCCTGAACTTTTCAAAATAATATTTTGTATCTAATTATTTAATATACATCATTAATTATTTCCTGTTTTGCTGTCTATATAATAAGGGAAAGAAAGAAAAAAAAAGCTACTTTTTATTTTTGCTCCGTATACATTGCCGTTGGCAAGAGAAAGAACCTCTATTGTCTTTGCGATCAGTAGGCCAAAGGTCAGGTCACATAATACATTCCCCAAATAACACTCGCACTCATGAAACTTCATAGGTACATTGCCTTTGGTCAGAGGATGAACCCTGTTGCTGTTGGGGTTCCTAGGTCAAAAGTCGAGGTCACCAGTACATATTCCAAGTTATAACTCCAGCTGGGCCCGTATTCATAAAGGAACTTAAGCGGAAAATATTACTTAAAATTTAAGATTTTTACATATTTTTTTCAATCACCTCTCAGAAACACTATAAACCATATATTTTAATATAACTATTTATCTGTAGGTTTTATTTATCCATAACATTATTAGCAACATTAAGAAAACGTCTAAAATCAATTCAAAATTGATAAAATTTTACTTAAGATTATGTTAAAACGGACCCTGGATATTATACCTACTCCTGAAACTTTGTAGATACATTGCCCTTGGTGAGAGGAAAAACCCTATTACGTTTGGGCTAAGTAAGTTAAAGGTCAAGATCACCATGTCCTCATATGGACATACACATTCCAAATGGCTTTGTAGGCTCATTGTCCTTGGTGAGAGGAAGAATCCTATTACTTTTCGGTTCAGTAGGTCATCAAGGTCACATTGAACTGACAATGACTGAATCCCAAGACAGTTTGTAACTTGTAACTATTACACCTACAATTTTGAATGTAGATACCCATGTTAAAACAACCCCTATTGATTTTAAGCTTGGAAGGTCAAATGTCAAGGTCTCTGTGACCTGATCATGACAAATTCCTTCCCGGGTGTTATTCGCAAATTATTTGATCTAGTCTTGGAACTTTATACAAATAGTGCTCTAAATAGTGCTCTTGGTTAAGCAACATTCCCTATCATTTATTTCTTGTTAGGGTCAAAGGTCAGGATTACATTGACCTGACTCTAGGAAATGTTTTTAACATAAAAACATCAGGATCCTAAACGGGCGTATAATACCGCGTCGGCGCTCTTGTTATATTTGCCATGCTGATTAATCATGATATGAAGATGTCGGCGAATAAAAAGATTTCAGATTCGATCAGTTTTACACGAGTTATGGCCCTTTGATTTTTAGCTCTACTATTCAAAGAATAAGAGAGCTTTAACATAATCACCCCGGCGTTGGCATCGGCGTCAGCGTCCCACATCAAGGTATACGTGTAAGCTGTGTTTACAAGTATATATCTCTTACATTTCTTATCATAGCTCAACCAAACTTGACCGTGGGCTTCCTTATAGCATTATCTTAAGGGCTGCATAAGTAATTTTGATTTTGTAACCACTGGGCTCCCATAGAACCCAAATTCTGATGGCCCTTAAAATGAGTCATTTCACATCGAATTTTGCGTGTAAGCTGTGTTTACAGGTCTGTATCTCTTGCATTTCTTGTCCCAGCTCAACTACATTTGGGAATTGGGTTTCTTATAGTATGTTGTAAAGGGTTGCGTAAGCAATTTTACCATTTGTAATTTTAGGGCTTTCATGGAACCCAAATTGTGATGGCCCGTAACATTTGCAATAAAGACAGGTCAAAGTATGCGTGTAAGCTGTTGTATAAATATAATTTTGGCTTGGGATTTCTTATAGCCTTATGCATTTTGTCCATACTTCACCCATATGGGCTCCATCTCCACCCTACCCGCCGCCCCCCCCCCCCCCCCCCCACTCCGCCATGCCCTTTTTTATTTTTTTTATTTACATATTTCTGATTTGTTTTGGTTAAATAGACTTATAGCTATGTTGGCACCCCCCCCCACCACTACCCCCCCCCCCCCCCCCCCCCCACCTCCCTCCCGGTCCACTCAAAACCCGATTTTTTTAAAAGAATTGTTTTATATATTGCTGATTTGTTTTGGTCCATTCATAGACATATAGCTGTGTTGCCCCCCACGCCCCCTCACCCCCACCCCACCCCACCTCAACCCACTCGAAACCTCTTTTTATTTTAAAAATATTTATAAATTTTGTTTTGGTCCTTTCGTAAACTTGTAGCTATGTTGCACCCTCCCCACCACATCCAACCCACTCGAAACCCGAATTGTTTATTTCTTATTATTTTATATTTTTATTTCTTATTTGTTTTGGTCCGTTCATAGAAATACCCTCTCTCCCCCTCCCCCTCCCCCCCCCCCCCCCCCACACACCACCCAACCCACTCGAACCCTGATTTTTTTTACATGTATTGTTTAGGTTCATTCATAGACATATAGCTGTGTTGCGCCCCCACCCCACCCAAACAAGGGCTCACAATTACAGAAGAATATAATTACAGAAGACTGGGATACCAATTTTCCCAACCATACTGTCTGATCTGTGATTAGTGTTACACTACTTTAATTTAATAAATAGCAACTTCTGCGATTTTCTCATTTGCATATTCTATATCATGAATAATTGTAAGTCGCTCTCATGTGCTCCATAAGATCATAATTGTTAAACATTGCACACTGACTATTATATATGGAGTGATGTGTCGTTAGTGGTATTTATACGTTTATTCTTCCCCCTCTGTACCCCGCCCACAACCGCACCTCCACATTGTTTAAGCCTTGTTTTCTGATGGTATATGCTAGCTATATACTTTCTTATTCTCTGAAAAATCGAATAGTCGAGCTGCGCTGTTCTCAGACAGCTCTTGTTTAATATAGATAGATAGATAACTTTATTTCAAATTCCAATAGGCTTAAAAGCCCGTGAGGATACAATATACAGTTACATAAAACATGGCAACAGTGTAGGATTTTACAAACAAGAAACTTTTGTTAATCTTAGACAGTCACAGCAAAATGCACGTATACTGGCACGCACGCATGCACTCACTCAATCACTTACGCACTCTCGCGCACAACAATTTCTATCATTTGTTAAGTGGACTTAAGCATTGAGAAGGCGTATTACTACATAATATAAATAAATACTGAACCATACATTTCATAACACATTCGGTAAAATAAATTACCTATATTTACTAATTTCCATATAATGTTTCGTTTCGTAATTTAAATGCTTTTAAAACAAAGGTACAAAGCTTGTGAATATATACTTTATTTTGTGAATTTAGCAATTTCAAAAATTTCATGTTTGGCCTCTTGTAAAAATATTGTGGAATGTATTGCTTTCTTAAGACAGTATAGGTTTGGCATTCCAACACAAAATGAAATTCATCTTCAAGTTTATTACAAAATAAACATAATCTATCAATAACAGGAATTCTGTTTGGTTTAACCCATCTTCCCGCTTCAATTTGCAACCTATGAGAGGACACCCGTAATTTGGTAAGTGCTTGACACATTTTGAAAATATTAATATTATCAAGATATGGTTGAAACTGAAAAGATGCAAAGCTCCTATAAAACACTGCTCTGGTGGAGATATCTAATCGACTATGCCAACTTTGAGCAAAATTGTCATTTAACCGTTGCTTTAATACTGCAAGAAATAAATTACAATTACCAACACTTTGTTGTAACCATACATCATAAAACCCAAGAGAGGACAATAATTGTTTAAACTGTGAAACCCAGTTTTTTTTGCGAGGATATATTTCAGTCATTTAACATCATGTTATACACGATGGTTATCAGAGTCAAACATTATTTTGATTCGACGTTAAACATGGCTGCCAGTGGCCATCTTTGTTTACATAGAATTATATAATGAAAACTTGTAGCGACTTCTCCTCTGAAACTACTGAATGGATTTTCATGAAACTTTACAGAAATGTTGCCCATGAAGTCTAGTTGATCCTAGCAAAAATTGATGTTTATGTGAAATCCAAGATGGCCGCCAGATCTAAAAATAGGTTTTCAAAATACAAGTTTGTAGCGACTACTTCTTGAAAACTATCAGTGAATATTGATATGGGACCAAATTTTATGGTCTAAAATGATCAGCATGACATGATGTTGGTCCTTGTCAAAAATCGTTTTGATTCAACGTTAAACATGGCTGCCAAAGGCCATCTTTGTTTACATAGAGTTATATAGTAAAAACTTGTAGCGACTAATCCTTTGAAACTACTTGGCAGATGTTCATGAAACTTTACAGGAATGTTGCTCTTAATGTTTAATTGATCCTAGCAAAATTTCAGATCGGCCAGAAATTCAAGATGGCCGCCACAGCTAAAATTAGATTTTTTAAAAAAGAAGTTTGTAGCGACTACGTCTTGAAAACTATAAGTGATATTGATATGGGACTTTTTGTAAAATGATCAGCATGACATGATTGGTTATCAGAGTCAAACATTATTTTGATTCGACGTTAAACATGGCTGTCAAGCGGCCATCTTTGTTTACATAGAGTTATATAATGAAAACTTGTAGCGACTACTCCTGTGAAACTACTTGACGGATTTTCATGAAACTTCACAGGAATGTTGCTCTTGATGTCTAATTGATCCTAGCAAATTTCAGGTCGGCCGGAAATTCAAGATGGCCGCCACGGCTAAAAATAATTTTTCAAAAAACAAGTCTGTAGCGACTACTTCCTGAAATCAAAATCAATCAGTAGAGCTTCAAGGTCATTGACCTCTTGTTATATATTTACGTTCATGTACGCTCATGATTTTTAACCAATATTTAACAATTATAAAATATCTTCTGTAATAAATGATGTTCTATACAAATTCCCCATATATAAAATCATTTTGTGTTGTCTTTTTAACACCCAAAATATTTTTGCAGAACTGTAAATGCACTCTTTCAATTGATATAGCTTGTACGAATCCGCACACCTCACTTCCGTATTTAAAATTGGAGTTATCAATTTATCAAACAATCTAATTTATGTTTTGGTGATACAAATGTAAATTTATACAAATACCTATTCATTTTAAAAATAGCTTTTTGTGCTTGACCAGCAAGGGTAGTTTCTGCCGCTGATGAAGATCCTCCCGTAGAGAAAACTATACCTAAGTATGTAAAGTTGCTAACTATATCTAATGAAACGCCATCATAATTAAAAACTAAATTGTGTGGTAATATTCCACCTTTTCTAAACACCATTACTTTTGTTTTAGTGCAATTCACTTTTAATCTCCATTCTTTACAATAATTAGATAATATATTAAGTCCATCTTGTAACTCTACTGCAGTATTAGCAAACAAAACTATGTCGTCTGCATATAAAAATATATATACTCGTACATTTAAAACGCAACCTTTTTGTTTTCGATTTACTTTTAGTCCGCTGTTTTGTTGTTGTTCAAATCAAGATTGTATTTTATGTTAGTACACAAGTCTCTTTGTCCCAAAGGTTAACATAGGGCGATAACAGTTGCAAACATTGTGCTCTACTTCTTTCAGTTAAAACATATTTTACACGCGATCTCTTTAACATCTCTAGAAATTCAAAAAGTACCAAGTGTTGCGTTTGCAATTGTACAGAGTGTATATAATATAGGGGCCAAACTCTTGTGTGTTTATGGTTGTTTTAATATTTGGCATGCTGATTACGTATGATGTGAAGATGTTGGTGAAGAATTTATTTTTGATTTGATCATTTTTACACGAGTTATGGCCCTTTGTGGTTTTAGCCAGTGGGAATCCTTTACTACCCATTTATTGGCCTATGGATTTGTTTTATATACTGAAAGGAAAAAGAATACTGGAATTTCCGCTATATATTGTATATATTGCACACTTAATTCCGTGTATATTCCAAGGAAATCCAGAGGTTTTATGAAGAAAAAAAAGTTGCAGTTAGAGAAAGGACACAACCGTCATGTTGTACGCGTACTGTCGATAATGAAACTTTGCAAGAATACTATTTGCTGCGTTTTAGTCTTTTCCGAAAGGAAAGATCTTGCGTATCCATGTACCATTCGATTGATAGTGCATATTGTACATACAAGATATAGCGGAAATTCCCGTGTCGCGTTTCTTTTTCCTTTCAGTATATATTTCTGACGTGAAGGTGATTATAAAGGAACATTTTATTGGTGCAATAAAGTGCAGGGGTCAAAGGGGCAGAGGCAAGGTGTATATTGTCTGCCTTGAGCGACAGTTCGAGTTTAAATCGAAATTGGAACATTCATGCAATACGACACTCGCTGTTTTTAGCTCTACTGGCCGAAGGGTCAGTTGTCCGTTCGTCCTTCATTTAACAGTTTCCCATGAACACCTAGCCCCTACATTTCATTCGATCTTAACCGAACTTACACAATAACTATGGTCCCAATATCTAGGACGAGATTCAATCGCTAATAGCCTAATTATGGCCCTTGAAATATGGAAAAGTGTATACTTTGGACTTGTTACCACAAGCATTTTAATAAGTTCTTCAATCGGGTATATCCGATGGTACCAGGCGAGTTATCTGCCCCTGAATATGCAAAAATATCTTGTGTTCACGTTACCACCATGTTTCGTCCAATCCAAACCAGACTTTCACAGAAAGTGTAACAACCATCTCCTCGAGTTCGTGAATCGTACATATCCGATGATATTTAAGTTGTCTAACAGCGAAATGGAAAAAGTTACAGGAGTTAGCTTTGTTAGTCCCATGGAGCTTTCATTTTCCATCCGATCTGACCAAAGCCTTTATGTACAGAATACGTATAATAAGGTACTGGGACAAATTCTTCAACAAGACATTTTCGAGAATATAGTCGAATTGTAATTAACCGATTTGTGGCTTATTAAGTTATCATTCGTCAAAAATGTCATGATAGTCGTAGAAGGAAGTGGGACAAATTCGAAAACTAGCAAGTTCTGACTGGAAACAGCCGAGTTATAGCAGCCCTTGATTTATTAATAAAAATGCTGTATTACATATTTAACTACAGCTTCATTTTTCATCTGACCTGTACCATGCTTGTTCAAAATGTAAACATTTATAAAAGCTTGGACAACTTATAACCACACGGCTATATCGGACTCGCAACGCACCACCTCTCCCACCCGCAATGACGGGATAGAAACGGCAGAAGTATGTCCCTTGAATTATCTAAAAATGATACTACTCCTTTATTTTATTTTAATACTATTATTATACGCCAGTCATGTCCTGGCGTTGTCCGCCAATTGACTTTGGCTAATAACTTCAGAAGTATTACGTCTACAACGATGATCTGACAAACTTATTTTCACCGCAAATACTGCAGGGAGGATGGAGACTACCCCACCCCCCTGTAGCCCCGCCCCACACCCCCGTCTAGTGTATACCTGACAAAACTTATTTTTCACTGTTTAGCAAGTACAAAATACTTTTTCAGTCGGATATGTTCAACCTGATAAAAGAGTGTACACGTTTACTTTTGTGTAAATGATATATAATTTTTCGCAGGTTTTGGGGCAAAGTAACCAACTGGTTTAAGGGCGCTGCAAGTAGTATATCGGGGTGGTTTGAAAATGCTGGCGAGTCCATCGCAGATTTCTTTGGTGGAGCCCTGGATACCTACGCTCATGCGGTGGAGAATATTGGAAGCACGCTTGGCAATATAGGATCGGACATCAGCAAGTATGCAGGCGATCAGCTCAGCACTCTGAAAGACGAGGCAAATAAAGTCGTACAGGATATACAGAACACGTACAACTCGGCGTCGGGTGATGCTCGAACTGCCGCCGGGAAACTGCTACAACTGGCTAAGAACCAGCGAAATGACGTTGTTAGCAGATATAACACCGTACAGGGTCAACTTTGCCAGGGTATCCGATGGACCAAATGTAGCGTTGACAGCCAATGTACATCGTCTACTTGTACTACAATGAGGTGTAGAAATCTGTGGATTGGCAGTTGGTGCTTCTGAAGAGAGCCTAAATGTACATCTATACGTAGGTTCTCCTGAAGTCGAGACCAGTACATAGGCAGTTGAAAGACCATATGCCTGTGCGGACACTGTTTTTCAGAATACGTCCTTTAGACATTGCAGACTAATATGAATCGGTAGTCTTTAAATTACTTATTTAGGTCATTCCAAAACTAGAGTTTTAATATGAATAAAGTAAAACCTTGGATGTTCACGATCAGCAGCGAAATTCAATGTACATTTTCGCATAATCACAAACCTGTTTTAGTCGACTGGTGTTATTCTGTAGTTTTCAAAAATAAGTTATATTATTGCTAAATTTGTTGTTGAAATGTTTATTATTTTGTGTTATTTCCCTATTATGTTTGCTATAGAAATAAATATTTGATTAGTTTATTTTGTGTTTGAGTGAATTATATCTTCTGTAGATGCTAGTCCGAATCTTTCGAATGGCATGTAGCCTATTTGCGTTAACGGCGACGATATTGATGCAAATGAAATGTCCAGTCCTTAAGTTTGTTTTTCTTTTGTGTGAATAACAGATGTTATTTGAAGACTCGAGGCCATTGCTGTGTCGCCTATCCGAAGAAAAATGCAATACATGGGGATCACTTTGCCGTCCGTCACGAAAACTTAAACGTTGGCTATAACTTTCTCATTTCTTGATATTTCTTCATCAAAATGTCGATACTCATGACATCATGACCATACTAAAATATAAAGGTCAATGTCGCACTGAAGGTCATTATAGAGGTTAATACTCATTTTTTTCTTCACGAAGACTTACTCGGGCCAGTTTGTCAAGGACATTTATCTGGGTCCAAAAAACCTTGTTGTACGGACAAAGCGCTGACAGGCGACACACGTGTTTCGCGGAACACTCATCTATTTTTTTTACAAATGCGAATCACGAGTAAAAATGTAAACGTTGAATCGCGTAGACATGAAATAAAATCTGGCATTTTACGATAAAGATGTCTATGCAAAACTAAAGTGTGCATGGTAGACGGATGCCTCGCTTTAAGCGCTGTCTGTCGCAAATATAACAAAAGGCAAGTGGGCTCGAGGCGAACACTCAGTTTTATATGGAGAAAAGGTTTTACGCAGTAAACGCCATGTTTACTCCTCAAAATAATTTAAGGACCATGTTTTGATTTGGGTCCATTTTTATACGCCCGTTTGGTATGGGTTTGTCCGTCCGTACGTTCGCCCGTCCGTATTTCCTGTGCTGACTTCATAGGTATACTAAAGCGAGAAAGAAACGGGACTCGGGAATTTCCGCTATATAGAGTATGTACAATATGATGCTGTTAATCGAATGGTACATGGCTGCGGAAAAAATACTAAAACAAACGGCAAATGGTATTCCTTCATAGTTTCATTATCGACAGAGTACGCGTTTGGCTCGAGCATGTGAGCAAAATTTTGCAAACTATTTACGTTAAATACAGTACTGAATTGGCTCAAGTTTTCAAAGAAGAACTTTCAACATTGATGAATGAGTTGTTACAAAGTGTGCTGTGATTAAAACGTCAACATCACAGTTGCGCCCTTTCTCTAACTAACTGCAACTTTTCTTTTTTCAAAACATCTTGGGAATATTATGTGGAATTAAGTGTGCAGCATATACAATATATAGCGGAAATTCCCGAGATGGGTTTCTTTTTCGCTTCAGTATAGCTTTAAAGAAACTTACTGGCTTGCGGATTCCCTTCTCTAGTGCGGCTCTTAATACCGATAATGTATTGATATCGTTAAATAACATTCAATTTGCAAGCATCCAAGCATACAGTCATGATGGTTCATAATTATTAGTTGTACTATATTATATACTGACGGTCAATGCAAACGCACCAGCAGATTATATGGGTATACAATGTTATTGCTAAAGTAATTTGTAGTATAACTGGTATATCCAACCGTTTTACCGTTCCTAGGAAATCCTCCCGATTTCGCGTTATTTCAGCAAGATAACTCCTATTTAATGCAAAGCTGCAAACAGCCAGGTAAAATAGGAACATTTTATAACCTAACAGTGGGCATATCATGCAAACCTAAAACAACACTTACAAACATTCGTGTACTTGGTCAATATGCGATTGCTCACTAGGAAGTAACATTTTAAAGAAAATTTCCATCTTCAAACATCACTCGTAATAGTTCAGCAATTTATTTTCTGTTAGGAATAGATTCAATCTAACACGTTCCTACCCTGTAAGCCTCACTTCGGACAAAGGCAAACGAAAACCTAGAGGTGTAGCGAGCGTCGGTATTATTTGACTGGACTGGTTAAGAGCTTTCAGTACGGTTAGTTTGAGCTAAATTGTGAGATCTGTACGGGTATATAGATACAATTTCTGTACGGGTGTGTTTGAACTACGAGGGATAATACACGAAACGTCCGAAATGTCTTTAAAATGATATTGGCATAGCGTGTTAAAACGCACTGATTGCTCGTGATGTCCCGTTGTCGTGGTGGGATTAGACAGCACACTGGGGCTAGAGCGGTTTGAAAAGTAAACAAGAAACGGTGTGCGAGTGCGCGTGTGCGTGCGTGTGAGGGGTGAGAAAGGGTTGGGGTTCTAAATATTTTAGACGTAGATAATCTGTTGTGCATATTTATAATGCTTGCTTTGATGACTTAAGTCTGAATTTTCTTATTTGTGCTGCCGGGCAATGTGTACGCAGCTGCGCACTCTGCGTACACGCCCCTGCCTCTATACGTACTTATAAAGTAACTCTTAATTAACCCTTTTAATAATGTAACCATGTAGTCTCGTTACTTTACTCCAAGATTATAATGAGCCATTGTTTTTCAATCTAGCATAATTACATTTATTCAAATATATTAAAATCTTAGCAAATTTAAGAAAACTATCGACATTATGTTATACACGTTTAACAATGTCTCGATATATACTCGTATACTGAACCAAACGGCTAACGCACCAGTAGACAATACCTTTAATATCTCAATAATAACCATCAATAAATCAAACATCACATATCTTGTCAATAACGACTGTAATTTAAAAAAAATCATTCAAATCACCAACGGTACCAGTCGGCATATAAGTTCATACATTAAAGGTATTGTCTACTGGTGTTTGGTTCAGTATATATACATTTTTCAGTTTCATTTTACTCGCTACTTATTCAACGATCATTGAAAGGTTGTCATGAGAGAAAGTGTGCCTATGTATGATTGGGGTTAAATGTCGCTTTCAGTCGTATCACAACGATGTCTACCCAATGCTCAACTTTATAGTGCTGCCACACTGGAATACCACGCCGTAGACACATGCCATGGAAACAACGCAGCCACATTATACTGACATTGGCCGACCAGTCCTAGTACTGCGTTTTATATGCTGAACGTCAAGCAAGGGAGCTATTAGAAGTATTTTGTAAACCCACAACCTCCGGCATGCGAGGCAGACGTTCAACCAATAAACCACCGTCGCGGTTCATAAGAGAAAGAAGAAATACGTCTTTCCTCACAATGAATACACAGAAAGTTGATATGCAGATCAAATAGAATACAAGTATCAGCGCTGCCCAGTGGATAGTGTGTTGAATATGAAATCCGAATGAAGTTGGTTCAATACTTCCCGGCGCCACTGAGTTGGTTTTGTGTTTTGGGTAATATAAGATTCTTCCCCTAAGACTCGTCCGTCGTACTCGTCCGTCGTACCGAAGCATTGTGGTGTAGTGGTTATAGCGTCTGCCTTGCATTCGGGAGGTCGTGGGTTCGAGTCCCCTGACCGCGTCATACCAAAGACTTTAAAAATGGAGTAGTCACTTGTAACCCTTGCCTGACGAGCAAATAATGGGTAGTGCTACGACTGATTGACCAGTGTCAGAATAATGTGACTGGGTGGGTGGGGGTATCATGTCTACTACGGCGTGGTATTCCAGTGTGGCAGCACTATAAAGAAACCATTGAGTTCGCTGCTTTAGGTAGACATATCATCACATCACACAACAACACACAGATAAAAGTCAAGACATTGTGCCTATAATCGTCGGGTAGGACGCCTGTCGTAGGTGGAGGGACTATAATCCTTAGAAATACACACACACAGACTCGTCCGTCGTATGCGTACGTACACTTGGAGATCCCGTGTATATCGGAATATATCATGAGAGCACGTTTATAAGGCAAGTGTTACTTTAGCATTCAGTATAGGCAGTGAAGTAATGAAGGCCAATACTATTAACTACTGTTATCTTGTATTCGTTAATGTTATCATGTTACGAGAATCCCACTTACACTCCCAATCCCTCCCCGCACGCACGCACGCACACACACACACACACACCGAACCCTACAAATAGACATTGCCGGCATATGATTGAACTCTTCTCTGAGAAGGCATCACAGCACTGCAGGACTTGTCACCATGGTAGTGCTGTGGATCAAGATTGGTGCCGTCTCTCTTGTCCCGCCCGCCGTGGAACAACGCTTGGAACAGCCATGGACGAGAAGCTGTTAGATGAACGTCGTTAGCCTGCATGTGTGACAGGTTAAAAATATGTGGTCGGCGACTCATCAACTGAACGGAACTGAAGTGGGGGAAGACTGGCGCTGTACACAGAGCAAGGGAGTCAGCAACCTGCGTGCCTACGCAAACTTTAAACTTAAGGCTCGCCGGGGACGCAGGTTGAAGAGGCGGGTGTGGTCCCCAGCAACAGGACTCTCGGCCCAGTAGGATAGGACACACCAGGCTGCAGCACCGAGCGGATGTAGGCTCCACACACCAACCGGCAACACTCACCGCTCCAGCGACAACTACACAGAGCGACACAACACAGTATATCTACAAGAGCAACGACGCAGATTCAACACCACAGACATCTCTGCACGTTATGTAAAATCAAGAGAAGTCCTACACTCTAATGTACCAAAGTCTACACTCTAATGTACCAGGCCTGGAATTCACCAACCATTCTTCAAACTATTCTTAGACTTGAGCTCAAGTACTGAAAATTCGTTCACAAATATTTCCATGACCTTCAAAGATAAACAATCGTAAGAAGTTGCTATTTGTTAGTATTCATTCTATTTATACATAGCAGCTTGTTATGAGCGTTTATTCTGTAAACTTATAGAAATATTTGTGATTGAAATTTGCATACTTGAGCTTAAGTCTTAAGAATATTCTCAAGAATGGTTCGTGAATTCAAGGCCTGGACTGTCTTTTGGCTTTGGGTGGAAACACACGTACGCATGGCGTGCGCACGCATGCACGCGCACAACACGCACGAACACACTTTCGCGCGGCGATTGAACGATAGTTTAAAATGACGTTAAACCATATACATACTTCAACAGAAAAGTTAACAGTTGTTGATGATGCTGATGCAACTCTTTTTTTACCTCATCAGAAATACGCAATGAATTGTTGTTGACATAATTAATCCGAGAACTTGCATTTACGGAGTTCATTGCAATGCATTTGCGCTTTCCACAGAAGCATACATTATTTATAGAAATAAAAATTCTTAATCGAATTTTTGGTTTACATCTTGTTTGTAAAGCATATTCTCAGACATTTGTTTGTAAAACATATTCTATCTTAATCACCCGTACAGATTTTTCAAAATATTGCTTTAACACGCGTACTTATCTCCTCTTACACAGTATTTCCGCTCAAATCTTGTGAAACAAATGTGTCGTAAAGTGACCTATTTACAAAATTTCTAGGAAATATGCAAACTTCAGCTCATCTAAAACTATGAGTACATTCTTTGATATCTACTGCATAATACATTTTTGTAAATTAACTTCTGGAAGAGAAGACTCTAATTATTTTTAAAATGTTTGAACATGAATCGTTCATTGATTTCGTGAGGAGTTCGTCAAGTACTATAGATTCATCCCAGATTTCCCGTTGATTTGGGCATGTAAACGTTTTCTACTGTATGCATTCAATTCAGATTTATTCATAAAAACATTCGGAATCGAAAACAAAGTTTTTAAAAAGGATATATAAATCAATTTATGGATTTATGTCCACCCATCATGTGGTTTTGACGTGTTAAATCCGCCATATTTTGCTCAAATCATTGGTTTGCACCGAAGCCAACTTGTACACTCAGCTAGAGTAACAATCTGGAATAACGTGACGTCGGGATGATTTCCTAGGAATGGTAAAACTTTTTAGGTTTGCCATTCAATTTTATCTGTTCTGATCAACCCGAGCAATGTCACGTGTTGCCATTCATTACATTAGCTACAACTCCATGGTAGGGAAGGGCCGTAACTAATAATATGGGTAGCACTTGTGTTCCGACCCTATTGCATTGTACTTGTAGATATATGGCAATAAAACAGGTTTAAATCAAACTTCCTCTTTCTGCAGCACATTTTCTAGAACAAAAGGTTCAGTACTTTATACCCTACAATACGTTAATTGTATCGGTATTCGCAACATAAAACGTACAATTAAGGCTGATGTAAATTGGTTTTGTATGTTGCCGTCATTTTGTAACAAACTATTTGCTGCAGAGGATTGTAATTAATTAGGATTAATAGAGATTGTAAATGATTGCTGTCCTCTCTGTGTCTCTATGTCAGAGATAGTTATATGGCGTCATAGATTAAACTCGGGTTTCATTAATTTCACATTTAGTTCTAAATCTTGTAATTTGTCATTACGGGCAAAGAACCAATACTGAATATACTGGCCGTCAGTAGATATCTTCACTCTCTTAAACTGTTTCTACATGTCTAAGAGCGACTATGTACACAATTTTTTTTTAATACTATTTAAATATGAACGTGAAGTTGGCAGTAGCAGTAGCAGCAGTAGCAGTAACTACTGCTACTGCTACTGCTGTTACTGCCAGCAGTAGCAGCAGTAGCAGTAGTTACTGCCAGCAGTAGCAGCAGTAGCAGTAGTTACTGCCAGCAGCAATAGCAGTAGTTACTGCTAGCAGTAGAGCACCATCTCAGTAGGTATATTCATCGCAAGTGTTTTTCTTTGCGCATTATGTTGTTTCTACTTTCCCACCATCATATTTAGCAGACAACCCCTTTCGCTTTCGCATATTTCGCAACAATCATATGTTTCCTACTGCTATTGCTACTGCTACTGCTACTGCCAGCAGTAGCAGCAGTATCAGTGGCTACTGCCAGCAGCAGTAGAGTCAATAGTCATCTTAATTACGACGATATATGATCATCGATGTATGATATTTCTTTGCGCAAATATGTTGTTTCTACTTTCCCACTATCATGTTTAGCAGGCCACCACTTTCGCACCTTTCGCAACAATCATATGTCTGCTTCTGCTATTGCTACTGCTACTGCTACTGCTAACTACTGCCAGCAGTAGCAGCAGTAGCAGTAGCTACTGCCAGCAGTAGCAGCAGTAGAGTCATTATCATCTTAATTACGACGATATATGATCATCGTTTTTTTTTGGCGCAAGTATGTTGTTTCTACTTTCCCACAATCATGTTTAACAGACAACCCCTTTCGCTACTGCTATTGCTACTGCTACTGCTACTGCTGTATGATTGAAAGTTCGAAAGTAGTAAAACACGTATGGTCGTCGGATAACGAGTGTTGCCGGCGGGCAGATCAACATCATAGACACGCTGGCGCAGCGTTTTTTAAAAGCCTTTTGGTAGTGCTACTAAAATCACACCATTTCAGACCATTTATCACAATTTTGGTTCTACTGCTGTATGATTGAAAGTTCGAAGGTAGTCAAAAACACGTCTGGTAGTCGGGTTTCGGGTGTTACCGGCGGGCAGATTAACCACATAGACACGCTGGCGCAGTGTTTTTTTAAAGCCTTTTGGTAGTGCTACTAAAATCACACCATTTGAGATTGTTTATCGCAGTTTTTGTTCTACTGCTGTAGTACTGAAGTCGAATAACGGTACATTTGAACGTGCGTTTTCTGTCGGATAACGAGTGTTGCCGGCGGGCAGGTCAACATCATAGACATGCTGGCGCAGTGTTTTTTTTAAAGACCTTTGGTAGTGCTACTAGAATCAACCTATTTGAAATTCTTTATCAACGCTTTAGTTCTACTGCTGTGTTACTGAAGTTTGCACTGAAATAGACTCGAAATGGCGTTTTTGTCGGGTTTCGGGTGTTGCCGGCGGGCAGATCAATATCATAGACACGCTGGCGCAGTGTTTTTTTAAAGCCTTTTGGTAGTGCTACTAAAATCACACCATTTCAGACAGTTTACCACAGTTTTGGTTCTACTGCTGTATGATTGAAAGTTTGAAAGTAGTCAAAAACACGTCTGGTCGTCGGATAACGAGTGTTGCCGGCGGGCAGATCAACATCATAGACACGCTGTCGCAGTTTTTTATCAAAGCCTTTTGGTAGTGCTACTAAAATCACACCATTTAAGATTGTTTATCGCAGTTTTTGTTCTACTGCTGTAGTACTGAAGTCGAATAACGGTACATTTGAACGTGCGTTTTCTGTCGGATAACGAGTGTTGCCGGCGAACAGATCAACATCATAGACATGCCGGCGCAGTGTTTTTTTTAAAGACCTTTGGTAGTGCTACTAGAATCAACCTATTTGAAATTCTTTATCAACGTTTTAGTTCTACTGCTGTGTTACTGAAGTTTGCACTGAAATAGACTCGAAATGGCGTTTTTGTCGGGTTTCGGGTGTTGCCGGCGGGCAGATCAATATCATAGACACGCTGGCGCAGTGTTTTTTTAAAGCCTTTTGGTAATGCTACTAAAATCACACCATTTCAGACCGTTTATCACAGTTTTGGTTCTACTGCTGTATGATTGAAAGTTCGAAAGTAGTCAAAAACACGTCTGGTCGTCGGATAACGGGTGTTGCCGGCGGGCAGATCAACATCATAGACACGCTGTCGCAGTTTTTTATCAAAGCCTTTTGGTAGTGCTACTAAAATCACACCATTTGAGATTGTTTATCGCAGTTTTTGTTCTACTGCTGTAGTACTAAAGTCGAATAACGGTACATTTGAACGTGCGTTTTCTGTCGGATAACGAGTGTTGCCGGCGAACAGATCAACATCATAAACATGCTGGCGCAGTGTTTTTTTTTAAAGACCTTTGGTAGTGCTACTAGAATCAACCTATTTGAAATTCTTTATCAACGTTTTCGTTCTACTGCTGTGTTACTGAAGTTTGCACTGAAATAGACTCGAAATGGCGTTTTTGTCGGGTTTCGGGTGTTGCCGGCGGGCAGATCAATATCATAGACACGCTGGCGCAGTGTTTTTTTAAAGACCTTTGGTAGTGCTACTAGAATCAACCTATTTGAAATTCTTTATCAACGTTTTAGTTCTACTGCTGTGTTACTGAAGTTTGCACTGAAATAGACTCGAAATGGCGTTTTTGTCGGGTTTCGGGTGTTGCCGGCGGGCTGATCAATATCACAGACACGCTGGCGCAGTGTTTTTTTAAAGCCTTTTGGTAGTGCTACTAAAATCACACCATTTGAGATTGTTTATCGCAGTTTTTGTTCTACTGCTGTAGTAGTGAAGTCGAATAACGGTACAGTTGAACGTGCGTTTTCTGTCGGATAACGAGTGTTGCCGGCGGGCAGGTCAACATCATAGACATGCTGGCGCAGTGTTTTTTTAAAGACCTTTGGTAGTGCTACTTGAATCAACCTATTTGAAATTATTTATCAACGTTTTAGTTCTACTGCTGTGTTACTGAAATTTGCACTGAATTAGACTCGAAATGGCGTTTTTGTCGGATTTCGGGTGTTGTCGGCAGGCAGATCAATATCATAGACACGCTGGCGCAGCGTTTTTTTAAAGTCTTTTGGTAGTGCTACTAAAATCACACCATTTCAGACCGTTTATCACAGTTTTGGTTCTACTGCTGTATGATTGAAAGTTCGAAAGTAGTCAAAAATAGGTCTGGTCGTCGGATAACGAGAGTTGCCGGCGGGCAGATCAACATCATAGACACGCTGGCGCAGTTTTTTATAAAAGCCTTTTGGTAGTGCTACTATAATCACATCATTTGAGATTGCTTATCGCAGTTTTTGTTCTACTGCTGTAGTACTGAAGTCGAATAATGGTACATTTGAACGTGCGTTTTCTGTCGGATAACGAGTGTTGCCGGCGGGCAGATCAACCATATAGACACGCTGGCGCAGCGTTTTTTAAAAGCCTTTTGATGGTGCTACTAAAATCACACCATTTTAGACCGTTTATCACAATTTTGGTTTTACTGCTGTATAATTGAAAATTCGAAAGTTGTCAAAAACACGTCTGGTCGTCGGGTTTCGGGTGTTGCCGGCGGGCAGATCAACCATTATAGACACGCTGGCGCAGTGTTTTTTTTAAAGCCTTTTGGTAGTGCTACTTAAATCGCGCCATTTGAGACCGTTTATCACAATTCTGTTTCTACTGCTGTATGATTGAAAGTTCGAAAGTAGTAAAAACGTCTGCTAGTCGGATAACGAGTGTTAATAAATAAGAAAGTATTTGAAATGTTTTCAAGCGAAATAATAGAAACATTTTTTTCTCTTTCTTTCTAAGGTTTATAGTCCCCCCATATGGTAGAGGGACTATAAACCTTAGAAAGAAAGAAAAAAAAATGTTTCTATTATTTCGCTTGAAAAGCTTGCAACCATCATATAGAATAAATCCAGAAAACACGGAGACAGTGTTAAAGTGTTTCATTTTTATTTTTTGAAAAGGAAGACTTAAAGTCTATTTCTGAGTTTATATAGTGCATGATCAGTTTAACAATACATGTTACATGATAATTTCTTTTGTCAGTGTGTTGATATCATGAATATTCCTCGCATATAACCACTAGACAACACTTACAATACTCCATTTATGTTTTATTTAACATTTTTTAAATGGAATGAATGTATCTCAAGAAAATCATTAACACTCATTAGTGTATGTTTAACTGATGCATCAAATGACATTCAGTCACCACTTTAAAGAGCTTATACAGCTAACTGTCATTTAGAGTAAACACATATTACCATTTTATAATTTAAAGGGACATGCATCATTGTCAAATCAATAATGTATTGGAAGCTTAAACAGCTCCAAATTGTAGTGCCTTGTATTAATTTATATACAAGCAGATTGTAAGCCAATATGATACAAAATTAATAAATATATATGCAACTGTTCATACTTAACTATTTTAAAATTGTCGCGTGTCGAGTGTCCATTTAAATACAAATTGATTTAGTTTTACAAAAACAAAATGGTTGAAAAAAAAATGAAAGGAAAAGAATGAAAAAATAAAATAAAATTAAATAATAAATAATAAAAAAGAAAAACCAAAACCTTCATAATGTTCCACTATATTATTGTGCTGTTTAGGATAGCCGAGTGACTATAGGTAGATGCTTTTATCCTAATATCTTATAATTGTATGCACACTGTTACGGTTTGGTGGTTTTGCGGGTCAAAAACAAAAATACAATGAAAAAAGTTACAACAACAAAAATGGGACTCATAGAAAGCAGGGTCAACGTCCAGAGTCCTGGGTACAAGCATCAGATGTCATGAATTTACACCCTGAATTTATGTGCTGATTTATCATTGTTTATGCATGTAGCAGATGCTTTCATAACACACCACTTTTTCATTTTGCGCGTGTACTTACCTTAACAGATATCATGAAATATTATACTTATTCCTTTTTAGAAGTGTCTTACTTGTCCTTCGTGGTCATTTAGTTGTCCTTAGTGGTCACTTAGTGGTCCTTAGTGGTTCCTTTGTGGCCGTCCGCCTGCCGTTTGCGTTAATGTGCGAGCGTTTTTGTGCGCGAGTACTTCACTTCATCGATAAAATATCTATTTAATATCAATAAAATATATATTTAACAAACTAATTCCTTCTTAGTAATGTCTTAGTCGTCATTAGTGGTCATTTATTTGTCATTAGTGGTCCTTAGTCCTAATGACCATAATGTTACCATATATGGAATATTGTCAAAATATTGTCAAAATATATTTTAAAGCAAAGAAAATCACTGCAAATTTATTAAAAATAAATATACTACATCTGCAGTGATTTTCTTTGCTTTAAAAGACACTTTGTCAATATACCATATATGGTAAAAATGCGCGATGACGTCATCGTTTTAAGATGGCCACCTCCAGTTATGTTTCTTTGCAATTTTCAGTAGGTCATATCTCCTTTATTTTTCAGTGCACATTGCATTTTGATCCTTCTTTCAGCTTTTTCCAGCTTTTTTCAAGTTTTTCAGAGCCGTTTAAAATAAACCTGTTTGAAAATAGCGCATCAATGCCTTTAAGCATGTGATATACAGAAACGTGATATATATAATATATTTTACATTTTAAAAGTGTAGTTATTGTAATATTTTTTAGAGGTCACTTTTAGTAGGCACCGCAACATTTTTTTTCCCCCCAGTTGGAATTGTTTATTTGAGTCTCATCATTGTACAAATGTTAAAATGAAGAATGTTGAATGTGTGAATACAGTTATAAGTTCTGTGAACTGCACAAATGCCAGCATTCACGAGACTACTATAAATACGGCTCATTCATTTTGACATGGATATATAGAAGAAAAAAAAATGTACACATTAAAATGTTAGTATCTTGTGATGTTAATCTTAAAGGGAATGTAGCGCTACAACCAAACGATATTTATTACTGAGAATTGTGAAGAAAAAAAATGAAAAAGGTTGAAAGAATTATCAAAATCAGGTAATAAACAAAGAAAATATGATCATTTGACGGTTCTGTTGAAATGGATATGGAAGCCGCCCTTTTGAGAGCTATGCCATCATAGTTCTAATTGACCATATATGGAATATTTATAAATATGATAATTTATTTATTTACATGAAAACAACAACAATACACATTACTATATGAAAATTAAAAATACTGAAGTGAAACAGTGCATCAAAGGGGATTTTTCATTCATTTGCAGTGATTGTCTATGCTTTAAATGATATTTATCTACATGACATATGGTTATTTGGAACTATGACGTCTTACTTCTTAAGATGGTGGCTCCCATAACCGTTTTAAAAGAACTTTAAATGGTCATATCTTCTAGGTTTATGATCCGATTTTGATAATGGTTTCACCTTTTCCGAAGTTGTTCATAACTCTCAATTATCATGAATGTTTATCTAAGTTTACCGTTAAAATTCAAGGTATATACAACTTTTAAAATACTGCATATTTTATGCACATTTATGCATGCATGCATATTGTTTCACTATATGTATCTTTCAAAATCAAATCTTGAATACTGTTGTAATATTACTCTAATAAAGATCTTTTTTAGTTTACTATAGAACCTTTAAAGGATAAAAACCGAGTCACTTTTATAACCTAGACTACTGAAATTAAGGTAAAATCTCAACATTTTGGTAGTAGAATATTATGAATAAGATAAACAAGCAAAGCAGCATTAATACATTGAATGATCTAGACTGAATAATCTACTTTTCAAATAATTCCGTAAGTATGCGGAGATTGATTAAGACAAATCCGTCAAATGCGGGTCCCAAAACAAATACTTACGAGATTGATTAAGACAAATCCGTCAAATGCGGGTCCCAAAACAACGTCACAACTGTCAGATGACGTCACAATATTGACGGTTCGTCACGTTTGTTTTCGTAAGTTTGATGAGATTTCAGTAGAGGCTATGAAGTAAAAGTTTAACAATTAAGAAACCCTAAGGGAAGGAGCGCAGCGACTGACCGGGGTTTCTTAATTGTTAAAATTTCACTTCTTAGCCTCTAACTGACTAGCCTCGGTCACCCGGCCCGCTTCTGATTTCTTCGTTACGCTATTCTACACGGATCCAGAACCAAGTAAGACATATGCATGATACGGTCTAGCTGGCCGAGACTACTAACTGACTTAGTGTTTGCCCTACTTTTCCCCCCGCGCTTCTACGAAACCACGCGTCTTAACACGTTCGCGCCAAAAACAAGGGCGTGCCATTTAGTAAGCGATTACCTAATGATTAAATGGTTATAATTGGTGATCGTTAGAAATTTACACCAATAAGTTCGCCATTTTTTAAAAATTCCTCACCGTCTGATTGGAGGAAAAAGTAGGGCAAAACAAAGCCGTACAATACAGGTCTCGAAGAGAGGTAAACATTGGGTTTTATTGTTTTTACGCCTCCTTTCGCTCGGCGTTCACATCATTATACCTCGGTCTTATTAGTGTATACCGTGCTTCGTTCTGTTGGTTCAATCCTCCGTGGTGCCACTGAGTTCCGTCGGTGTGTTCTTTGATCTGCCCGCCGGCAACTCCCGAAACCCGACAAAAACGCCATTCCGAGTCTATTTCAGTGCAAACTTCAGTAACACAGCAGTAGAACTTCAAATAGGTTGAACGTTTTAAGATGGCCACCTCCAGTTATGTTTCTTGGCAATTTTCAATAGGTCATATCTCCTTTATTTTTCATTGCACATTGCATTTTGATCCTTCTTTCAGCTTTTTTAAGCTCATGAACAGTCTCAATCAAACCGAGACTGCAATATTTCGTATGTGTCGTGCTCGGCCGTTTCCAAAGGTCCATTATCATACTTTTTTTTCAGAGCCGTTTAAAATAAACCTGTTTGAAAATAGCGCATTCACCAGAATAGATGGGGTCACAAGACATGTAAGAAAGTTCTTGCTTGTTTACTAAACAGGTCAAGGGTACACCTGTTTTCATTGATCACATATAGTAAGTAGAGTCGAATAGAGTCGAAATTTCGAAAATGTTCATCAGTGATCCAGTAAAACTTATCAATACGCTTCTTATACATGTAACCACAAAATCGAATAGAAATGCAGTACAGGAGCAGACAAGTCATTGCACGTGCCTGAACCGCATAACTCAAACATAAATAATTGGGGTTGGAGGCAACGTAGTTCCCATTTTGCAAGCACGTGCAGATGCGCGGATTTTATAGTACTCTTTTTAGAAACACTAGTTTAAAGCTTATACTAGATGGCAAAGAAAACAAATCATATCAAAAGTCAGTTATTATGTCGGAGATTCATCAAACAATCGTGTTGACAGGTTTTATTGAGATATCATAGTCGGAAATCGCGGTACAAATGCGAAGATCGAAAAAAACTAGTTTTTTTTTTCTTCGAAATTGCCAATGTTTCAAAACGGGTACAAAAATTGTATATTCTTAAATATTGTTGAAATTGCCAGGAGTCGAAGATCATTTCCTGTTCTACCTTTTTTGAAAATTTCTTATTTTTTCGTGAATATACATTTTGCGTGCCCGTTTTGAAAGTTGGTACCTGCATTTCACTCTTTCAGAGGCTATTCAAAATGGCGGCGACACAGAAAAACACCATGCCTAGGGCCAGCTATAAACCCTCACTTCTCCCTGGTGAAGTTCGCACTGTCACTAAAACTAAATTGTGAATTGAATTGAACTGTTGTATTTCCATTGCCACAGTCCAAACTATGTGCTAAAAATAGCTCACACACACGGTGTACACGTATTCAAAGGTCAAATTATGCAGATGCATGCGTACTGAGTAAAGTGAGTTACACATATAGACATTTGTACAGGAGTGAAATTAAGTCGTTAGACCTTTATCGAAACACTTCAAACAGTGATCGTATATAATTCCAAGTTTTACATGACTGACTTGAGTGAGTGCGTAATTTACACTAGATCTATCATCTATGTCGGAGAATTAATATTGAAAGTGAAACACACCATGCGAATGAAATGGGTCATGGCATGGATTGTCTGATGGATTGTCTGTAGCCTGTGTACTGTAGGGATTTGTGTAAGTAAATACACTTTTAATTACTGTAGTGTAGGACAAGTGTTTAACATTGAAACATATGAAATGGTGGTGGTTCATATATATTATTATTAACTTAATTCTGATAATTTTTAGAACACGTGAATGATGAATGATTGATGAAAATGTAAGCCTACTTATTCATGAATTATGCCACAGTCTTACATTTTGGACAGTATCCAGAAAGCGCCACATTCAATTCCAGTTCAGTTGTGTTTTAAGAAAACTATTATGGAAAGCTGGCATTGATAGCATTAAGAAAGTTGAACATAGTTATTAATATTAAAATTAAATGGAACAATATGTTATTTTTCAGGTTACCACAGTCTGTTTTCACAAAGTCATTTCCCAGTCTCACAGTAATCTGTATAAATAACTACATCAAGAGCATTGTGTAAGCCAGTGTGTAGGTAAGCAAAGTTTTAAAAAATCTATGAATTTATCAATGTATATATGTGGCATTGTGGACCTGCACTTAGTCTCAGACTTCTTATACTAAAAATAAAAAATGAATAAATGGTGTTTTACAGCACATCGACACATAAATAGGTCATATTGTCCATAGTACGGATGTAAAATGAATCGAACAAGATAAAAACATCCTTGTATTACATCTAAAATGTTAAACTTAACCAAGACCCTGACTTAACATAATGTGCTGGCATTGACCCAGCGATAGCATGGCGGACGATAGCACCATAAAGAACCATAGAAATATATTCATTAGTAAGAATAAGGCAGGTTCTCAAATTCCTATTATATGTGTCTCCTTCCCCTCTCTCTGGGGCGGCTCTAAATAAGGTATACCGGTAAAGTGTTGATCAGCCGAAAACTTTTTTTTTTAATTCATCTAGTAACAATTTTTTCTAAAATTCATTATTCATCTACATATTTCAATTAAACAACTTGTTAACTATTTAAGTTGAAACGAAATCTGGTTACGGTAAACAAAAGATGTATCATTTTTTAACTTTCCTATGTGCCCTTCCCCTCTCTCAAGGGCGGCTCTAAATGACATATAATGTGTTGTTGATCCAACTTAGGCCAGAGTTAATATTTTGGTGTTTTTTTTCTTTTCTTAGACCCTCCGAACCAGTTTTTGTAAGGTTTTTTTTTAACACAAAAAAATGGTAAGAAAAGTAACCGGTGATACCCATATGTTGGTCCTGCATTTGAAACCACCAGTGATCATGTTTAAAAATTGAAGTAAAATTAGAAGTTATATAGTTTTTTTCTGGTCATTGTTCCCACCATGTTCTGTTCAATGTATATTCTTATAAAAAAAGTTCTATTGTCACTTTTTATTCATCTATTTCAACTCACCAACTTGTTACCTATTTAAGTTGAAAGAAAAATATGTATGGTTAAACAGAATCTGTATCATTTTTATTTTCAGAGTCCCTGATGTCCTGAGACGCTGGGAAACTGTACTGAAGTCACAAAATATGGGAGGATTTTATTGAAACGAGTGTATAGTCACATATATATTATAATAAATTTTTACAACATTATCAACCGAATCAGAAATACTTAAACGAACAAGAATAGAATAATGCGACGGTGTACAATATTATTACTATTTTTTTTGAATCATGAATACCTCATACGGACAGTACTAGCATCAACTTCAAGAAAAATATATCTAGTAACATTTGTGACTTGAGGGAAGGTTATTTGGACCCACTAATTTCGAAATTCCCAGGATCACCAGTTCAGCAAAATATCATATCAACATACATGTCTGACTGTTGAAAGAGGTGGATCGGTGGCGACTTTAACTGACAGTTCATTGGAGTGGCTCAAAATAAGGGCTAATACGAAAATATAAATGTGTTTCTGTTAATCTGACCGACCATGCCCAATTTCTTTATTGGATTAAAATGATGTTTTCTGAATTTTATTGGATTATAAAGTTTGTGGAATGACAGATGGCAGGAGGTGTATATTACTGGTTCTACCTAGAAAAGTGGGTGGTCTGTCTCTGCAAAAAAACAAACAAACAGATACATGACATATGATGTATGTATATAACCCCACATATGTTGAAAATGACTTGCACCATATAAACAATACAGGCGGAGAGGTGTTCATATTAAAGGGACATGCAGCATTCTTCTTTTTTTAAACGCCAAAATGTTATAATTTAAATATATGCAAACGTGTGTAAAATCAATTCTTGATTAACCAATCGAGGTGCAAATTTTAATGCTTGATAAATACTTGATAAATGCTGTGTGTCCCTTTAATAAATAAAAACAATTATTGTATGATGCAATTTTTTTTTTATGTAATACCCTTTATATTGGGATGTTTTGATGTAAATATTTGAAATAAAATGTTTTAAATCAAACAAATAATTCATTTTGATATCTGACTTGTTACATATTTTTTACTTAGTCATGAAAGATAATATTTAAGGCCTTAATATGTACCTTAAATGTTTATTGTTTACCATCGAATCAATGGTGAGGCGGCAAATGGTGTTAGTTATCTGTGCGTCTATAATCTTCCACAGTTTTTAACCAATCTTTTGCGAAACTTTACATGATCTTTATCTATAGCATATCGATTTTGCATCAAAATAAAATTTATTTATGAATAACATTCTTGCATTGTACAATTTTCCACGGATTGTTTTCAATGCGGTCATTCAAGTCCCATGGACATATTGAGTAATGGAGATGTTCGCTTGCCTTTTTTATATTTGTATACATTCTCATTTTCACCTCTCACCGCTGCGGGTTCAATTCCCACTGGGAGCTCAACTTGTAGGTGAGAAAGTGTCGATTCTTACAGATAGCAGAAAGTACACAGTACTGGTTCTACCCAGGAATTATGGCCTAAAATGTGCTATAATGACATAAAACACAATTCAGCTTTAAAAATATAAAGTAAAAAAAATGGCCTTCTTTACTTTCCTTCGATGCTATCAGTATAAGTATTACGACAGTGTTTCTGTCTGATAAAAAATTCATCTTAGGTTTCAACCGACAAATGGTCTATATTTAAACTAATACAAGTAAGATGGGGCCCTCAAACCCTTTCATGTGTGGGCGATATATTCCACGGTTGATTCATGATACTAGCATGGGACAGCTATAGTACATATGACAGTGCTGAGTGCAGTTGCGGATGAATTGAATTGAATATTTAACGGCTCATCAACACAGTACAGGTTATTTAGAGCCGCCTCAGAGAGAGGGGAAGGATACATAGGAATCCGGGAACCGTGCACTACTCTTATTAGCGAACAGATTCCTATGGTTCTTTAACATGCTCGGATGATAGACCTATACGCGGGACCACCCTGTTTACGTCCCCATCCGACGGATGAGGCTAAGGGAATGTGCCTTGCCCAAGAACACACCGACAAAACTCAGTGACACCACCTCCGGTTACAAATCCGCTGCGCTACTGACTGCGCCAAGTTGCGGATGACAATTAGACACTGGACAGTCTAGTCAAAAACACAGCAACAAATATATTATATGAATATGTTTAAGAATGTACTGTATGCTTGGAAGAGCTTTCAAAAACAGACTAGCTTTCATGATTTTAGTTGGGGTGGGATGGGGATGGGGCGCATCCTTTTAAATCTCAGTTCAGATGCCCTCCCCCTCCTTCTCTCCATCCCAACTCCCATCTTGAACAGTAGTGATTGTTACGTAAACTTTCCACATATGAGAGGGTGCCCAATACTACCCGCTCCATCGAATACGCGCCTGCAGTTCTTGCGAGGTCAGTCGAGTCAAAATTACAGTTAAATCAAACAATTCGTATTTTCGTGTACTTTTGATAAAGAAATAACATGCTTTTCGTGATATGCAGCAAAATTCATGTAATGTGTGAGCTAAAACAACAATTCAAGTATCTCCTCGTACTTTATTTAACAAAAAACACAAGGTCGTTGTCATTTTAATCGTATTCTAAAAATGGCATCTTTTAGAGTTATCGCCCCTCGCTTCGACATTTTACAAGGCGGGTCTGCATTTATCACGCAGTGGAGCTTCTAAAAAAAAAGTCGGTACAGACGAAAATCACGAAACCTAAAGGGGAAATGAAATGTCATGATCAAAAATTGTCACAATTTTCCAAATTATGCGTTTTAAAAAATTCAAAATGGCGGATTTTTTTTTTTTTTTGACGTTGCCGAAAGTTGACGTACTACTTTTCGTTGTCAAGCGTGGTTGCGATATTTGAAAGATGTAGGAAAATATCAAGGCTGCTCCCCTACTGATGGGCAGTTCTCCCCTACTTATAATGCCCGTTTTCATCAAAAAAGGAGGGATTACTTTTTTCTTATATGAACTACATTCGACACCCGGAGGCTTACATGTAATTAGTGGTGGTAAACCTTCAATTGTTTTACGACAACGCTTCACTGGACGCTTAACTTGCCGTAAAACGTCAAGCGCTTCAGAGACCTAGAAATATCAAAAACGGGCTACAGGTGTACCGGAAGTAAATCACTATGGTATTCATGCCTGGTGTAGTGTAGTCGAAAGGAGTTCCCAAATATATAATCCCTAACTTTTTTTGTGATAAAAGGCATTTTTGAGTATTTAAGGCCTGTTTTTCTGGCTGAAATGACTTTATTGACATGTTTGTGATAGCTTAAAACCATTTGCATGGTTGTATGATGATTTTATTTATCAACTTGACAGTTTTGAAAGTGAAAGTAGAACACATTTAAGAGGTGCCGAATGAATGCAGTTTGTTCACGGTATCAACAAAGATCAGAATTTTATTTTCTTATATGCCACATGACCCCTACTATTCTCAGCAGTTTTCTAGAGAGGCAGGTCTCATGACTAAGAACATGTAAGTGAATCTTAGTTTGAATTTCATTTTGAAAAATGGCTAACTAGAAAGCTTTGTCAATATAGCATTGGACTCAATGGGATTTGATTTACTTCCGGTACACCTACACGCTAGCCATTGTCAGATTATAGATATCCTGCCACCTTAATTCCTTTATGTAATTGACGCGTCTGCATTATGTAAACAATTCTGAGTGAAATCCCAATACATGTATATCTTTTTATAGAACGTAGATCAAACGTTTGGCCACGATCGTGGTTGGAATGCGCTTTATTTATTAAGGGCCCCTTTACACAGGGCTGCGACCTTTGTGCCACCTCTGAGCGACCAAAAAATGGCCAGGACGCCCAATGGTCGCCTAAACTTGGAAAATCATGTTTCTATGTAACTGCTCCAGCGATCCTTGTGCCCCCCTTGAACCACCAAAAATGCAATTTTCGGGCATTTTCATGGCGATCTACGAACGACCTGTGCGTCCACTGAGCCACCTGCCTGCCTCCCCTGTGCTTCTCATGTGCAACCTACGGCAACCAACGCGATTATAGGCTACATAGGCGACCCCGAGCAATGTTTGGGCAACCATTGAGCCTCCTCATTGCCTCCTCTGTGCCATCATCGGCGACCAACGGCAACTAACGGCGATCACTGGACGACCATTCAGGCAAAAGAATTTGCAGCAGAACGCATCTATTACCTGGCGACCATTGGGTGACAACTGTGCCTCCATTCTGCAACCACGGTAATGCTTGTGCCTCCCTTCTGCCTCCTTTGAGCCACCTTTGAGCAACCAACCTCCTCGGCGACCTTTGTGCGACTGTTTCGAACATGTTCAAAAATTCACGGCGACCATGGCGTCCATGGCGATGTCTGAACCTCCTGTGTACCACCTTTGAACGACCTAGGCAACCATTCTGCCTCCTTTGAGCCTCCAACACGACCTGGCAAATTGTATGGTCACACACGGGAGGCACAAAGGTCGCCATCCTGTGTAAAGGCCCCATTAGCCGTAACGGTCTTTGACTATCGCTTGTTCGAGTAAAACGGTACATGCGCAGTGAAGCAGTCGTCTTGGCGGAAGTTTTTAAAAAAAAGATCGGTCTCACACGAAGATGGGTTATTTTGATATTTTTTTAAATCTTCTGCACGTGATATATACCGGAAAACGGGTCTGTCCTACTCCCAGATATATCTACTACACATACAAAAACAATTACATAGCACATACCGATTCGCATTTTCTTATAAAATATATCGTATTGTTTGTCTCTATACAAACACACCATTTTTAATGAATACCGGAATTAACGCATACACTATACAATTAATGCACTATACAATTAATGCACCATACAGACGTGTGTTAACTTTGTAAGACAAACGTATGTGGCTTTTATGAATCAGTGGGCGTGTTTACCGAGATTCTGGTTCTGATTGGCTGACACATACACCCCAACTTGTAGTCTAGATCATCTGCGACGCTTGCTTGTTTTCAAGACAAACGTCTAGATAAGTCCTCCTCAACAAAGTTTGATGTTTGCCGATACCCTGGTAAGATTTCTGATTGGCTGAGACAGGAACACCTGCTGTCCAAGATATACCGAAAGGCAGAAAGACAATATATTTATATATACACAAAGAGGGTAACTTCATCATTATATCAATCCTCCGTGGTGCCACTAGTTCCGTGGGTGTGTTCTTGGGTAGACACTTTCCCTTAGCCTCATCCGTCGGATGGGGACGTAAACCGGGCGGTCCTGTGTATCGGTCTAAAGAACCATAGGAATATATTCGATAATAAAGTAGGGCACGGTTCCCGGATTCGTTTTGTATCCTTCCCCTCTCTGTGGGGCGGCTCTAAATAAGCTATAATGTGTTGATAAGCCATTAAACAACATTCAGTTCAATTCAATTCATCATTATTTCGACGAACTAAATGCGGATGACCAGAAATACTTTAATAAAAAAAAAAAAATTACGGTGACGTTGTTCCAATTTCAAATTTGTTTCTGTACAACATGTCAAGACGTTTTGTATCAACTATTTTACAATCAAGCGTCGAAGATGATCAAGACTACCAAACTTGAAACACGTTATTTACGATCACGTGGTTCCAGTATTCATTTTGTTCTGCACAAACTGTTGAATGTTGTATTGGAAATCAAACGTCGAAGAGGATCAAGGAGAGGATCAAGACTACATCACTGACATTACATTGCAGGGCATTCATTTCCTTCAATGATTAACCAGGACCAGGGGCGGATAGAGTGGGGGCGGGTACTTTGGGCGTAAGATTTTGGTCAATTTTCGGGTCCGTTTCTAGCCTCATAAAACGGTTGCGGTAGTGCATTGATAGGGTAAAAAAGTCCGTTTTCGAATAAAAGGATTTAACAATGTTTAAACCACTCATTAGCCATTATTCGTCGAGCCAGCGAAGCGAGCGAGAAAAAAAATTATACTGAGGGCGGGCATCGAAATTGTTTGATATATCATCTACAGTAACATGGACATAAATGTCTGATCCGGGGGGAGGCGCGCGCTGTGTGCCCTGGACCCCACACTGGATCCGCTAGTGTTAACCACCTATTATATTAAATTATATGTTACAAACAGTAAACATAATTCTTCACTAGACCCCCCCCCCACCTATTATATTAAATTATACCACAATAGCCCAAATACACACTATGCATCGTGTAATACACGAGGATATACACAGCATATGTTAGTTATTGTGGTATAAATACAATAGAGCATGAGTATTGCACGTGTACGGACGATAATGCACTCGCTAACGCTCGTACATTATCTCCCCGTACACGTGCAAAACTCATGCTCTATCCTATACTTATATGTTACAAACAGTAAATATAATTATTCACTAGATTGACTTGGACTTGGACAAACCTAGATTGACAGACTTAGACAAACCACAGGACCGCTTGCCTTGCTGATGCCGGCCCATGTAATAATAGATCAAAGGAACCGCCGCCCACTCATCAAACACTGTACACTGCGCGTTCACCATTATTTCCGGATTCCTGAGTCATAGCCGTAGGAGGAGGAGAATAAACATGAGATACAACATGGAAATAACATATGACAATTGACTGTGAGTATCTTCCCATATATCTAAGAAATGGTTTATTACGTCTCTGTTGGATACAGAATTCAGGACAAAACAAAGGTTGTCATGCGCATTATCTTTAATTGGGATTTATAGTTAGGCTTTTTTTGAAAAGTAACAGGAACAGCACAAAAAGTCGTTTGCAAAACTTCGCCTTTCTGCGCCGGTTGAAAGGCGGGAAAATATATAAATATCCGTAGTTACCGTAGTCTAGATCATCTGCGACGCTTGTTTGTTTTCAAAACATATACAATCAAGCGTCGAAAATGATCCAATCTATAGTTCCTAAAGGTATGAAACCACCAATTATATTCCCCATAGACACCAATGTTAAAGTGTCACATATTAATCGATGCGTCTAGTCTTAGCAATCAATAACTTAGAACTACTAGTGAAAATTCATTAATATTTATTCAAAGGTTCAGGACAAAACAAAGGTTGTCATGCGCATTATCTTTAATTGGGATTTATAGTTAGGGCCAAAAGTCATTTTTCTAGCGTGTGACCGGGTGTCCGGTCCCTCCGGAGATTTAAAACCTATACAGAATATTATTTATGTAAAGGTTGACCCCTCAAATTAATTATATTTGAAAGATGGCGTACTCTGATATTCAATTTAAGATGATCAATTTGAGAATAAAGACATTGAACATACTAATTATTTCAGTGTTGTTGAAGTGGATGACCTGAGATATAGTTTACGTTTATTTAGTCTGTGAATACCAGTGATGTGTGGATTACTTTTTTTGCTTTTTGGTGCTTGAAATCATGCAAACTTTTCTAAATACTATCAGTTTTCTAAGGGAACATATCACATGGACCTGACATTTCATGTTATGCATTTGCTTTCCGTTATTTCACAATAATATGCATTACCACACTGACGATAGTTTCGTTTCTTTCACAGGCTAGTATTCCGGCTTACAGGAAAGCAATGATTTAGAATGTGTAATCAGACAACTGCTTTCCAGAAACTAGATGTTTCCAGAAAGTAGATGTTACAGTAGTATAAAAGGACTAGTCCGTCGTCCGTTTGTTAACGTTTGTCTCGTTAGCACGATATTACCAGTAACACCGGAGTTATGGCTCGTGATCTTCTGAAATATGCTATAGTTTGCCTTATAAACAAGATACGGCCTTCATTTATCATCTGATCTTTTCCAACCTTTATCAGACTGTTGAAACTAATGAAAGCTCGAAAGAGTTCGAAAACCAGCCACATCGGAACAGTACCACCGGAGTTATGGCCCGTGATTGTCTTAAAATTGCTATATTGACCTTGGTAACATTGTAGCAACTTATTTTTTTATGGGATTCCGAGATGTTCGTCGTCCGTCCGTCGTCCGTCGTTAACTTTTGACTTGTTAAGAATTGCCTTCAATTTTCATCCGATCTTTACCAAACTTTAACAGATTGGTAATATCAATGAAATCTCGAATAAGTTCGAAAACCAGCTATATCGGAGTTATTTGCCCTTGAATTATTGGGAAATGCCATTTTCAGCCTTGTGAGCACTCTAGCACCTTCATTTTGTTGATATCAATGAAAGCTGGGACGAGTATGAAAACCAGCCAGACTGAACCAGTAACACCTGAGTTGTGGCCCTTTTTCAATTTTTGGTAAGTACACTGGAAACCCCAGGGTCGTGGGTTCAAATCTCACTGGAGGCATTTATTTTTCACCCCACCATGGAACCATATAGCCAGTAGGGCCTTCATTGTTCATCCGATCTTTTCCAAACTTCACCAGATTGTTGATATCAATGAAAGGTGTAAACCAGCCACATCGGACAAGTAACACCGGAGTTATGGCCCTTGATTTTCTAAAATTATCCTATATTTTGCCTCGTTAACACATTGGGACCGTCATTTTTCATCAAGATCTTTCCAAAACTTTACCAGATTGTTGATATCAATAAAGCCCGGAAGAGTTCGAAAACAAGCAAGATCGGACTAGTAACACCGGAGTTAGAGCTCTTGATTTTGAAATATTCTATAGGTTGTCTTGTTAACATGATAGGGCCTTAATTCGCTTATCACCTGGGCCCATTTGTTCAAAGATCGATTATATTAGCGCTCAATTAGTGAAAAACTTTCAAATTTCATTTTCTCATACGGAATATGTTTTTGTATCACAAAACATTAATTTGAGTTTCTTCTGAACATAAAACTTTTAAATGCTAAATTTCTGTCTGCAATATCATTTCAAGGAAATTCAGAGATTTTTTTTTTAACTAGTCGAGCGTTAGGCTAATGGATCATTTTGAACAACTGGGCTCTGATCTTTTCCAAACATTACAAACATCACCAGAGTGTTCATATCAATGCAAGCTCGGATGAGTTCAAAAACCAGCCACATAGGAACGGTAAAACCGGAGTTATGGCCGGCTTGACTCTCTTAAATGCTATATTTGACCATGCTAACTGCTAACATTATAGAAACTTCATTTTTCGTTGGATCTGTAACAAACTTGGCCAGATTGTTAATATTAATGAATTACATTCCCCATAAAACTCATTGTTAAAATGCTACATATATTGATGATTTGCTGCAATTTTAGTTCAAGTTTGGATAATGCAACAATGTCATTTTCATATAGAAAAATAGAACTGCCTTTGAAAACTCGTAAGAAACTGTGGGGTCACAAGATATGTAAGAAAGTTGTCGCTCATGAAGTTGTTAACAAAGTAATCTACATGTAAACATGTAGATTCGAAAAAAATGGAAAATGCTCGTCAATCAGCAATTAAAACATATACACTTTTTATAAATACAATAACAAAATCGAATAGAAATGCGCTATTTTCCCCTACTTAAAATCCGGCTTTTCAACAAAAAAGAAGTCATTACTTTTTTAATAGGAATTAAATTCGATTAATGGTGGTAAACCTATATATATTTGCCTCGTTAAAGGGATTTTATTTTTCTTATAACCATGAATGAGATATTGACCTGACGCTTGGTGCTTAGGTAGCGTCATTCAAAAAGCATCTTGGGATCTCATTTCGAATCACTGGTCAAGGTCAAGGTCACTGTTAATAAACATAGGTAGTATATGTCCTCTCAATAACTTTAGTTAGGAATGAGATCTTGACACGAAACTTGATGTGTTGGTAGCTTATATGAAAAAGAAGCCTTGGAATTCATTTTGGGTCACAGGAATCAAGGTCAAGGTCACTGTTACTGAAAATGGAAAACAATTTCCGCTCAATCACTTGTCAATGAGATATAAGGCATGGGCTTGCAGGGTCAAGGTCAATTTTGCTAAAAAATAGAAAATCAGTTGCCGCTCAATAACTTTAGCTGGGATTGAGACACTGGTCCGAATCTTGGTGTGCATGTATCTTATATGAAAATTAAGCTTCAGAATTCATCTGGGTCACTAGGTTCAATGTCAAGGTTACGGTTACTAGAAATAAAAAATGATTTCCGCACAATAACTTTAGTTAGGAATGAGATATTGACCTGAATATTGATGTTTAGGTAGCTTATTATAAAAAAGGAAGCTTGAAATTGTAATTGGGGTCACTGAGGTCAAGGTCACTGTAACTAAAAATAGAAAATTAGTTTTCACAATAAAAGCTTTAATTAGTAATGAGATATTGGCCTGAAACATGTTATGTAAGAACCTTATTGAAAAACAAACTTGTGATTCCATTTGAGTTAACTGGGGTCAGGGTCAAGGTCACTGTTACTAATAATAGAAGAAATGATGTCCGCACACTTTCTTTAATAAGGAATGTTCTATTGGCCTGAAAATTGATATGTAGGTAGAGTCGGGGTTATAGCCCTTGGTTTTCTTAAATATATCCTTGTTGGCCTCATTAAGTTGATAAGACCTTTACTTTTTATCTGCCAGTTTGTTGATATTAATAAAATGTCGCACTTGTTAAACAACATCCCGATTTAATCAGTAACAACAGAGTTATCGCCCTTAAATGTTTTTACATGTATATTCTAACTTTTCACATAATCATACATATCCTAGTATTCATTTTAGCCAGTAGAGCGAGACAGGCCCTCTTGGGTCTCTTGTTAGATTTTATAAGTTGAAAGTAACAGTTCAAAAGCAAAAATAATACCCTCTATACTAATGACATAAAACACCAGTATATATATATATAGTTTAATTCTGTTTATTTACGAAGATACTCCTCTTGTGTGTAACGTTGTCAGTGATCTTTGTAAAGAACATTACAATTATATTAATAATTATGTTAATAATATTACACACATAAACAAAAGGCATTACGCCCAACAGTTTACATGCAAATAGTACATACATATATAAACATGTATATGAAATACAATAAACATTTCCAAACGTGTGTGCTTTTTAGATTTCAAGGCATATGTTTTTAGTTTAACAATATTTTACAACAAATACTTATATTTTTGAAATGAATAATCATCAGTAATGGCAAAAGTACATTTATGTTTGTGGACAAAACACGGAGAAAAGTGATAGTTATTTATAAAATATGTCTCTTATGACTGAAAACTGACAGTTTCTTTAATAAGTTCGTGCTTTTTGTTGTCATTAGTTCTATAAATTTTGGTATGTTTAGCCGTTTCCTGAAATATGTGTTAACATATTCTTTGCTTATATCATGATATAGTGGAAACTCCAATACAAAGTGGAATTCTTCTTCTAGTGTATTGCAAAGTTGGAATTTTATTTCAGATCTTGGTATTTTATTTGGGCATTGCCCAGTTTCAATGTTTAACCTATGACTAGAGAATCTAAGTTTTGTAAAAGGAAAGTCCTAAATTTATTTATATTGGAGTATGTCTAAATAATAGTTCAACCTGAAATCTGATCTTATTCTTTACGTACTAGCTCTAGTGGAAGCCAATCATTTGACATTCCAATTTTGTATAAACATATCCTTACCTGGTTGTTTAAATATATTAATGAAGTATGTTGTGTTTTCTGCTCATTTCTAACTCCATTAAATATAGTTCGTTCCAATAATCCTTTAACTTGAGATGCGTATAACTTTTAACCAGAATCGTATGATATAAACCATACGTTGACTTTTTAAAGGGTCTCTCCCGAGATCTCCGTATGCAAAATTGTTTTGAGTTTGTGTCTTAACACATAAAAGCTGTTTTCAAAATTTAAGGTGTACTTTTTATAGCCTTTCCGCCTTTGATAATCCGCATACCTCTGCGCTATAATATAAAATAGGCAAACTGAGTTTGTCGAAAAATGTCTAAAGTATGGCTAACAGATAAGTCCGTAAAATGACTTATATATGATTTTATGTGAATAATAGATTTCTTTTTATCTGACCACCAAATGTTTAATAATAACTATGCGGTATATCTAATTTACCTTGTGGCCCTTGTTCGGTATTCGAAAATATCACTATGTCATCAGCATATGGGAGTAGTAACAGCTTTGACATTCTAGTATCGATACCTTTAAACCATGCAATGTTCTAAGTCATTCACATACATGGAAAATATGAAAGGTAACAAACAGTCCCATGGGTCTTTCCCAGAAAACAGCTAAAACTGCCACTAAGCTGGTTTTCATATGTAACTCTTGATTATATTTGTATACAATGATTTAATAATATTTAGAATGTTTCCTCGGACTCCATATTGTATAAGTTTTCTCCAACCAACAGGTCAAAGGCTTACTTTACATATATTGTTATTCATTCAACAATATACGATGTATCAAATCATGCAGAACAAATATGTTATCTAATATGTTGGTGCGGAGTCTAAAATAGTGTTGCTTTTGCACGCCGTTATCATATGGGGAAGTCGTACACTAAGTTTGATTGAAACCGATCAGCAGTTTAGGAGAAGATATGGTAACGGATGGACGGAGGGATAGACGGACGGACGGATGGACAGAACAGACGGACAATCGGGGGAAATGTTAATATAGATCTACCATATTTTATTCAAAAGGTTGGTATAATAATTGCGCGTTGTGTATATAAAATCAGCTTATTTGTTATTTACTTCTCCGGCGCATTAACTGCATTGTTACCAGTTTAACAGAATACGACACTGCAACCAGTCGTCTGCTTAGATTGTCGTTTTTGGGAAGACCACGTGTTCCTGTCTCCTAGAAACCATGTGCTCCAGTACCAGCAGTGTGCTTTGGTTCCCGTGAATGAGTTGCGGTGTTTAAGTTACCGTGTATCACTGGACGCGTAGTTTGATAAGTAAGAAGAATATAGTACAGCAATGTAGAATGATGTTTTTAGCTTTAATTGCGAACTATGCCCGTGGATCTAGTTTATCAATATCCAAAATGTCATGACGCCATGAATATCTTTTAAAATAAATGACTGTTTTGTAAACAACACATTTATTGTAAACAACACATTTATTGTTTTAAAAGTTATTCAAAATAAGGAAGCACATCCAAACAAACAAAATAACAATTTCTTTAAGGGACACACGGCAATCTTTTTACATTTTTGCATATCAATATTAAGCAAACGTCCATAAAAGGATATCATAAAAGGATATTCTTTTGTACAATAATTTGATAAAAAAATCTTAAAGTAGTGGTGTCCTCGTTCCGTTAGTTTGGTGAAGATTTCGCAAGAACAACCAAATTAGTTTCTAAAAAGATTTGTTAAAGTGTCCCCTATATTTAAATTAAACATAAATCAGCCGTGTGAAGGAGGAACACGTAACTCCAGGGCCATTGTAGATTAAAGCTGAGCACTATATGCAAAATGTCATGACTGTAGTCAAAACTGTTCTATTGTCAAAATCGTGAAATAGTAAAACCTGTAAACATGATAACATTTTCTCTGTGTGTGTCTTTTAAATTTGAGTGGTGAAGTAAAAAAACGTTTTCTTGAATATAGTAGAGTTGTATAACATTTGTCCCTAGGTCGTTTTCACATGTAAGTATGTGTTTTTGTAACATTTGTGTAAGATTTACATTTAAAGTAACATTGCCTTACATTTGTGACAGTTTCACGAAAACGTGTCACATATGTAAAATAAAAAAGTCACGTAAATAAATAACCTGCCCCAAATGTAACACGGTTAGTTATATATGTAAAAAAAAATATTTTGTGACAAATGTAAAAAGAAAAAAGTTGACAAATGTAAACAATAATTGAAAGTGACATCCATTAT
>JAWPHD010013383.1:0-68660 GCA_037043455.1 Cyrtodaria siliqua
CCGTAAAGTTAAGAGTGTTTACTATATTGGTCATGTTGTTACTCATACTTTTTTATAATAATATAATAATAAAAGTCTTTATTTACAGAGGGTAACACATTTAGTTATAAACTAATCTTCCATGAGGCCCTTGATCACAAAACATTGCTTTTGGGAGTGCAATAAAGCCATGACTTATTTCTCGTAATACGCTATTGTATTACAGATGCAACCGAGGACCAAATCACTGTGTTTGTATCACTGTGTTTGTATACAGTAAAACATTTAATTCCAATTGTTTGCGTGGTATATTATGCAATACGATACTTTAATAAATGTGTTGGATAAAAAGATAGAATACTCGGCAGAGCCTCGTATTCTATCATTTTATTCAACTTGTTTATTAAAATCAATAATACATTCATGTTAGATCCTCTATATAATCCAAATCTAAAATCACTGTGTTTGTATCACTGTGTTTGTATACAGTAAAACATTTAATTCCAATTGTTTGCGTGGTATATTATGCAATACGATACTTTAATAAATGTGTTGGATAAAAAGATAGAATACTCGGCAGAGCCTCGTATTCTATCATTTTATTCAACTTGTTTATTAAAATCAATAATACATTCATGTAAGATCCTCTATATAATCCAAATCTAAAGAATTTGTTCTGTTGTTGAAAACATACGGTGTTATGTCCGTATGGAACATTTATTTATAAATATGTTGTGAACTTAACCATTATTTTAGTGATATCAACAATTAAAGGTACATCATGAGGCCATCTGAAAGAGCCATTGGTGTGACGCCAAATATACAAATGAAAACCATCGTAATATGCGTTTGTTTCATTGGAAAATGTGCATAAGCATTAAATTAGGCCACATGTTACTTGTGTAAAATTTGACGATTCGGAAGTTTTTTGTTTGCTAAATCATAAATACACTACTAATTTAAATGAGGTTTACTTTGCTAGCTGTTGTACATATAGTTCATATAACTTGTATGTCTAAGAACCGTACAAAATAATATTATGTTTCATAGAGCAAAAATTAGCGGAGTCATAGAGTCTGTTTCATAAACAATAACTCAATCATATGGATCATGGAGCGTAGTTTATATGCACATTGAATTTGAAACTAAATTTCAGTATGATGTATTTTTAGCTTGACCTTAAAAAATTGAAAAGAGCTATTGTCATTACTTGAGCGGTCTGCTTCTGCTGTCCCTGTCCAATGGTTAAAGTTTGTATCTAGGTAACTGCGTTACACAATGGAATAAAACGTCACACATGTATGGAGCATAAATGTTTTTAGAATAAGCTTGTTATTTAAGTTGTAAGTCCGAAACTACTTCACATAATAGATTGAAACTTTGATGACCCTGCTATGATGATGAAAACACATAACCATGTGAATAATACTGGAGCATACACCAAGTAGTAAAACCTGCATGCATCATGTAACACTAATTTATTTCTTTTTTTCAAGGTGAAGCTGTAAGATGGAGGGGAGACAATCCTACTTTATGACGAGAAAAAATATGAATTTAGAATTGAATATGAAAATATGAAAAATATAGAATTTTGCATTGCAAAAGTGATATGTGAAGTGAAATATGAAAAAGAAATAATAATCTGGATTAAACATAGACTAGCTCTTTCTTGTAATATATATAGTAGCACTTTGCCTTTAGGGTCAAGGGCACATGCATTATGTTGAAATGACCTAAAGTTTGAATGTCATATTCTGTTGCTTAAAATACACACTATGAAATTACCAATTTAAAACCATTGTCAGAGAATACATACTTAGGAAGAGGCGTAGCTGACCTGAAATGCATATATAGTCCCGTCAAACAGAACTAGTGGGTACCGGGCATGCTCCCGGGCGTTTTTTTTTTACTTGGTGCGTTTTGGCGTATATCGGACATGAAAACTTGTGGTATTTAAGATTTTTTTGGAAAAATTTGGGAATTGAAATTTGACAAAAGTTGAATTACCTACACTGTAAAATAAAATAAGAAATACAGTTTGACCCTTAACCCCACACCCCACACCCCCTCAGGCTTCAGTTTTATTGCATTTTTGGTATTTTTCTTTTTTTTTCAAAATGCTATATAGGTCTGGGCCTATAAGACCTAATAGTAGCTATGCCGATATTCGGTTATTTTCATTTCTTTCAGTGGCCTTTTTTTGTGATGGTATTATATCTTTTTTTATAAATTTAATACAAAAATAATGTATTTAAGCAATTCTACAAAATACCAATCCCAATGTACTCCCTTCAAAGGTATTAGATTATATACGATGTTTGCTAGCTGACTGTTTAAGAAAACACCAGACTATCTTAACCTGTAGTATACTTCTACTTATTTTCGCACTTATATTGTATGGCATAATTAAGAAACAAAACCAGTTTGTTTGCATGAGCTCGCACACGCCCTGTAATCGCAATGCCAGCATTGCTTTTACAATACCGAGAGTTTAAGGATTAGGATTTCCGGTAATGCAGGCGAGCGATACAAATTGCTGGAATTTCGGAAGGTTTCAACATTGCGCACGATTGTTTTTGTATTAAAACCTTTTTTTCAAAAATCGGAGAATGTCATGTGCTAGCCAATTGACCAATGCGACTATTCCCAGATTTTGGGCATCGATCATCTACGCTTGTTGGAGAAATCCTTTTTCCGTATGCAAATTGTGTGGAGAAAAAATCGCGTAACACGTGTAGATGTTATTTTTCGGCACCAGTCGTTTAAGCTGGCTTTTGGCGTCGTAGGAGCTGTGTCTGTGTAAGCCTATCAAAACTCGAGTTGAAAGCGATACAGAAATTATGAAAACCTACAGTGTTTATTAAACTGAATGCTGATTGGCTAAATTTGTCTGACAAGGCCAAAGCATCTCTTCAGTTGAATAAGAGAACGGTCCAATTCAGTTGCAATTGCACATCGGTCTAACTCAACTGAATAGAGGTTGAAACTATTGAAGAGTGGTCTTATTCAGTTGAACCCCTCTTTAAATTAATTAGACCTGTCTTTAATTGAATTAGACCAAGGCTCAACTGTTTGAAGAGAGTTTCAATTGTGAATTTTTAAGTTGGCGTTCCAGTAAGTACTGTTATAATAAGGTGTTTTTTTTAAATTAACAACAAATTGTTCGGCTAGCGCAGTGTATAGCATAAAGGTTTACGTACAAAAACAATCGTGCACGATGTTGATCACCTACCTCAATTCCGGCAAGTTTTATCGCTCGCCTGTATTTCCGAAAATCCTTATACTCTCGGTAAATGCTGGCGGTGCGATTCCCGGGCGTGTCGCAAGACATAAATTTTATTTCACAACCGTGTATGTAAAAAGCAACAAGCCATTATAAGACTGCTATTAGTACTGTAAGCACAGAGAGTACAGTACAGTGTCCTCTATCCATTGATGAGATGGACATTTCATCAGTACACTAGACTGTCATAATGTTATGAATCACTTCTACATATAAATCTATCTATCTTCTGAATGCAGTATGGTTCTCCTTTAGTCATACATCAAGACAATGCATAATCTGCAATAAACTAAGAAAAAGCATGTTAACACCTGTGTATCGTAAACGCCATAGATCCGTGATATAAGCATATCAGTACACTTCACAGTTGTTTACTCTTCCTTATACTGAATACAACTAAGATTTAGTATGTTCTAGTTAAAAATGTATGTAAGATGCCTCCACGCACAGCTATGATTAAAAGGTGCGTAAGTGAGGTATTTTACACTCCTCACCACCACAACACCCATCAGTATGACCAATTAATTGGGCTTTTCTGGGTTTGGTGTTCGGTGGCTTGCCTTTTTTGTCAAATAATATAAAGAACATTACACATAGTATACAGATAGTTACGTAATACAATGTTCAACGAGGAGCCCCAACCTATGCCTGATACAATTTAAGTCACACCCATCTTGCTAACCGACCATCTTAAAACAATCTCATTAAAATCAGACCCTTTATCACGCTACGATACTCTTCGCTACTAGCAATAGCGGAGAGTATCAAAGCGTAATTAGGATATGATTTTAATAAGATTGATCTTAAAATGTATCTATAGTGGTCGTTAATATGTAACTATGTATAAAGTTGGAATACTGTGGTAAATATGCAAACGTTAACTTTTTTTATGAACATAAAACAAGGACCAAAATGCAGGTCAGGGTCAATAATGATTGCCGACTATTTAATATGTCCGTTTGCAGATGAAACATATTATGGCATGGCGTTGTCCGTCTGTCCATCCGTCTCCTGTCCTTCTGTCTATAAAGATCTCATTTTTGTATAACTCGTACAATTTTCATCCGATCAAGATGAACCTTGGAAGGTACTGCATCGGTAGTGTCATTGTAACGTGCAGATGTACATATTGTCGCGAGGTGTTGTATCATTGTAACGTGCAGATGTGCATATTGTCCGGAGGTGTATCATTGTAACGTGCAGATGTGCATATTGTCCAGAGGTGTTGTATCATTGTAAATGCAGGTGTACATATTGTCCGGAGTTTTTGTATCATTGAAACGTGCAGATGTGCATATTGTCCGGAGGTGTTGTATCATTGTAACGTGCAGATGTGCACATTGTCCATAGGTGTTGTATCATTGTAACGTGCAGGTGTACATATTGTCCGGAGGTGTTGTAGCATTGTAACGTACAGATGTGTATATTGTCCGGAGGTTTTGTATCATTGTAACGTGCAGGTGTACGTATTGTCCGGAGGTGTTGTATCATTGTAATGTGCAGATGTGCATATTGTCCGGAGGTTTTGTATCATTGTAACGTGCATACGTGCATATTGTCCAGAGGTGTTGTATCATTGTAAATGCAGGTGTACATATTGTCCAGAGGTTTTGTATCATTGCAACTTGCAGATGTGCATATTGTCCAGAGGTGTTGTATCATTGTAACGTGCAGATGTGTATATTGTCCGGAGGTTTTGTATTATTGTAATGTGCAGGTGTACGTATTGTCCGGAGCTGTTGTATCATTGTAACATGCTGATGTGCATAAGTTGTCAGGAAGTGTTGTATCATTGCAACGTGCAGATGTGTATATTGTTTTGTATCATTGTAACGTGCAGATGTACGTATTGTCCGGAGGTGTTGTATCTTCTACAGTTCTTATCCAATAAAGACAATTTCATTTAAAGTATATATGGTGAATTCAAATTGAGACTTGAAGAACACGGTGCTAACAGTTAGCCTCCTGAGTTCATAGTACCCACATTTTAGCATGCCTTGTAACTTTATATTTGTACACATTTCTTCATCAAAAATTGTATCTCAGCAATAAACCAATAACAAAATCTCATGGTCGAGATCTGGGTTTAAAGGGACTGGTTGCGTTATGCAAGATTGATTAAAAAAAACTAAAGCTAAAGCTCCAGGTTATAAGAATAATTAAACGGATACGAATGATAATGGACAATACAAGCTGAGGATGTGTTTTTTTTTAGACCAACTTCTCTGTACCAGAAGCATTAAGATTAAATGTTCTGTTTGAAGATTTGTTGGATAACTTATACAGTAATCATGTATAATAATTAATGTACTTACAACACATTATAATCACATTTACATATTGTGACAAACTGATATTAAAATCAACACAAGCTGGACAGCACTGCTTGTCTGTAATAATGGACTATCCATAAAACAGTGATATGAGTGATTTATTACATTTCTATTTGTCAGGATTTGTCATATACATATAAAACAAAATGTTCTCCTTCACAATCTCACACACACACACACACTTATTAACAAATTATGTACATTACCTTTTCTATTTTCCTTTTTTGTCTTTTTTTTTGTCTTTTTTTATTTCTCTTTTCTTTCATAATAATTTGGCAGAAAAACAGGGATAACTAGTTCTATAATAGTGACAACTACTATAACAGTGATAAATAGTCATTCATATGGATAACTTGTCCTTAACAATGATAACTAGTTCTTTAACAGGGATAAATAGTCATATAACAGGGATAACATTGATAAAAGTCCTATAACAGTGATAAATAGTCATATAACAGGGATAACTAGTCTATAACAGAGATAACAGTGATAAATAGTCCTATAACAATGATAAATAGTCATATAACAGGGATAACTAGTCGTATGACATAGATAACTAGTTCTATACTACTATATCAGTGATAAATAGTCCTATAACATAGATAACTAGTCCTATGACATAGATAACTAGTTATATACTACTATATCAGTGATAAATAGTCCTATGACAGAGATAACTAGTCCTATGACATAGATAACTAGTCCTATAACATAGATAACTAGTCTAGTTCTAGACTACTATATCAGTGATACATAGTCCTATGGCAGGGATAACTAGTCCTATGACAGAGATAACTAGTTCTATACTACTATATCAGGGATAAATAGTCCTATAACATAGATAACTACCCCTATGACATAGATAAATAGTTATATACTACTATATCAGTAATAAATAGTCCTATGACAGGGATAACTAGTCCTATAACATAGATAACTAGTTCTATACTACTATATCAGTGATAAATAGTCCTATGACAGGGATAACTAGTCCTATAACATAGATAACTAGTACTATGACATAGATAACTAGTTCTATACTACTATATCAGTGATAAATAGTCATATGACAGAGATAACTAGTCATATGACATAGATAACTAGTTATATACTACTATATCAGTGATAAATAGTCATATGACATAGATAACTAGTCCTATGACATAGATAACTAGTCCTATAACATAGATAACTAGTTCTAGACTACTATATCAGTGATACATAGTCCTATGGCAGGGATAACTAGTCCTATAACAGAGATTACTAGTTCTATACTACTATATCAGGGATAAATAGTCCTATAACATAGATAACTACCCCTATGACATAGATAACTAGTTCTAGACTACTATATCAGTGATACATAGTCCTATGGCAGGGATAACTAGTCCTGTAACAGAGATTACTAGTTCTATACTACTATATCAGGGATAAGTAGTCCTATAACATAGATAACTACCCCTATGACATAGATAAATAGTTATATACTACTATATCAGTAATAAATAGTCCTATGCCAGGGATAACTAGTCCTATAACATAGATAACTAGTTCTATACTACTATATCAGTGATAAATAGTCCTATGACAGGGATAACTAGTCCTTTAACATAGATAACTAGTAATATGACATAGATAACTAGTTCTATACTACTATATCAGTGATAAATAGTCATATGATAGAGATAACTAGTCGTATAACAGAGATAACTAGTTCTATAACAGGGATAATCAGTTATATACTACTATATCAGGTATAAATAGTCCTATAACATAGATAACTAGTCCTATGACATAGATAACTAGTTCTATACTACTATATCAGTGATAAATAGTCCTATGGCAGGGATAACTAGTCCTATAACATAGATAAATAGTCCTATAACATAGATAAGTAGTCCTATGACATAGATAACTAGTTATATACTACTATATCAGTGATAAATAGCCCTATAACATAGATAAATAGTCCTATAACATAGATAAGTAGTCGTATGACATAGATAACTAGTTATATACTACTATATCAGTGATAAATAGTCCTATGACAGGGATAACTAGTCCTATAACAGAGATAACTAGTTCTATAACAGGGATAACTAGTTCTATACTAAAATATCAGTAATAAATAGTCCTATGACAGGGATAACTAGTCCTATAACATAGATAACTAGTCCTATGACATAGATAACTAGTTCTATACTACTATATCAGTGATAAATAGTCCTATAACATAGATAACTAGCCCTATGACATAGATAACTAGTTCTATACTACTATATCAGTGATAAATAGTCCTATGACAGGGATAACCAGTCCTATAACATAGATAACTAGTCCTATGACTTAGATAACTAGTTCTATACTACTATATCAGTAATAAATAGTCCTATGACAGGGATAACTAGTCCTATAACATAGATAACTAGTTCTATACTACTATATCAGTGATAAATAGTCCTATGACAGGGATAACTAGTCCTATAACATAGATAACTAGTTCTATAACAGTATTAACTAGTTATATACTAAAATATCAGTAATAAATAGTCCTATGACAGGGATAACTAGTCCTATAACAGAGATAACTAGTTCTATACTACTATATCAGGGATAAATAGTCCTATAACATAGATAACTAGCCCTATGACATAGATAACTAGTTCTATACTACTATATCAGTGATAAATAGTCCTATGACAGGGTTAATCAGTCCTATAACATAGATAACTAGTCCTATGACATAGATAACTAGTTCTATACTACTATATCAGTAATAAATAGTCCTATGACAGGGATAACTAGTCCTATAACAGAGATAACTAGTCCTATGACATAGATTACTGGGTCTATACTACTATATCAGTGATAAATAGTCCTATGGCAGGGATAACTAGTTCTATAACATAGATAACTAGTCCTATAACATAGATAAGTAGTCCTATGACATAGATTACTGGTTCTATACTACTATATCAGTGATAAATAGTCCTATGGCAGGGATAACTAGTTCTATAACATAGATAACTAGTCCTATAACATAGATAAGTAGTCCTATGACATAGATAACTAGTTCTATACTACTATATCAGTAATAAATAGTCCTATAACATAGATAAGTAGTCCTATGACATAGATAACTAGTTCTATACTACTATATCAGTAATAAATAGTCCTATAACATAGATAAGTAGTCCTATGACATAGATAACTAGTTATATACTACTATATCAGTGATAATAGTCATATGACAGAGATAACTAGTCCTATAACAGAGATAAATAGTTCTATACTACTATATCAGTGATAAATAGTCCTATAACATAGATAAGTAGTACTATGACATAGATAACTAGTTCTATACTACTATATCAGTGATAAATAGTCCTATAACATAGATAACTAGTCCTATGACAGAGATAACTAGTTCTATACTACTATATCATGGATAAATAGTCCTATAACATAGATAACTAGCCCTATGACATAGATAACTAGTTCTATACTACTATATCAGGGATAATTAGTCCTATGACAGGGATAACCAGTCCTATAACATAGATAACTAGTCCTATGACATAGATAACTAGTTCTATACTACTATATCAGTGATAAATAGTCCTATGACAGGGATAACTAGTCCTATAACAGAGATAACTAGTTCTATAACAGTATTAACTAGTTATATACTAAAATATCAGTAATAAATAGTCCTATGACAGGGATAACTAGTCCTATAACATAGATAACTAGTCCTATAACATAGATAAGTAGTCCTATGACATAGATAACTAGTTCTATACTACTATATCAGTGATCAATAGTCCTATGGCAGGGATAACTAGTCCTATAACAGAGATAACTAGTTCTATAACAGTATTAACTAGTTATATACTAAAATATCAGTAATAAATAGTCCTATGACAGGGATAACTAGTCCTATAACATAGATAGCTAGTCCTTTAACATAGATAAGTAGTCCTATGACATAGATAACTAGTTCTATACTACTATATCAGTGATAAATAGTCATATGACAGAGATAACTAGTTCTATAACAGGGATAACTAGTTATATACTAAAACATCGGTAATAAATAGTCCTACGACAGGGATAACTAGTCCTATAACATAGATAACTAGTCCTATGACATAGATAACTAGTTCTATACTACTATATCAGTGATAAATAGTCATATGACAGAGATAACTAGTTCTATAACAGGGATAACTAGTTATATACTACTATATCAGTAATAAATAGTCCCATGACAGGGATAACTAGTCCTATAACAGAAATAACTAGTTCTGTAATACCATATCAGTGATCAATAGTCCTATGACAGGGATAACTAGTTCTGTACTATTATAACAGTGATATGCATATGAGTCCTATAAAAGGGATAACTATAGTCCCTACCTACAGATATATAATGCTTTCTGAAGTGGTGGACAGAATGTCTTTTTCTCTCTTTTTTTTAATTTCGAGTCAGAAAATTCACGGAGGCGTCATAAAAACAGGTAAAAACGTCGAACAGGAAATGTAGCTTTCACAGAACACAGTCAGCCAGCATTAATAGACAATGTGGTGTTGTTGAGTCAAAGGTTCACAGAGGCGTCATAAGACCCACGAATCTCTGATTCCCTTTAACAGTTTGTATATGTTTTTGTGGTGTTGTTGAGTCAATGGTTCACAGAGGAGTCATAAGACCCACGAATCTCTGATTCCCTTTAACAGTTTGTATATGTTTATGTGGTGTTGTTGAGTCAAAGGTTCACAGAGGCGTCATAAGACCCACGAATCTCTGATTCCCTTTAACAGTAGATGTATATGTTTTTGTGGTGTTGTTGAGTCAATGGTTCACAGAGGCGTCATAAGACCCACGAATCTCTGATTCCCTTTAACAGTTTGTATATGTTTTTGTGGTGTTGTTGAGTCAAAGGTTCACAGAGGCGTCATAAGACCCACGAATCTCTGATTCCCTTTAACAGTAGATGTATATGTTTTTTTGGTGTTGTTGAGTCAATGGTTCACAGAGGCGTCATAAGACCCACGAATCTCTGATTCCCTTTAACAGTTTGTATATGTTTTTGTGGTGTTGTTGAGTCAATGGTTCACAGAGGCGTCATAAGACCCACGAATCTCTGATTCCCTTTAACAGTTTGTATATGTTTATGTGGTGTTGTTGAGTCAAAGGTTCACAGAGGCGTCATAAGACCCACGAATCTCTGATTCCCTTTAACAGTAGATGTATATGTTTTTATGGTGTTGTTGAGTCAATGGTTCACAGAGGCGTCATAAGACCCACGAATCTCTGATCCCCTTTAACAGTAGATGTATATGTTTTTGTGGTGTTGTTGAGTCAACGGTTCACAGAGGCGTCATAAGACCCACGAATCTCCGATCCCCTTTGACAGTTTGTAAGGTTGTTTAAGTGGTGTTTTTGGTTTTGAGTCAAAGGAGTTGGTATAAACTATTAATTTGACGCTCCCGTTTTGGGGTTTGGCCTGGCTAGTTTAAGCCGTTTATATTGTGTCTATATAGTTTGGATTCTCAAAACAGGTAAATGTGGATGTTATTGGCGGGATGACTATTTTAAAGATTCATGTCTTCATCATGTGGTAAACCGACACCAGAGCTAAACTTAATGGTTGTTACTTTTCCATTTGGAAATGACACTTTAATTGGCAAATTTTGAACATTTGGCGGGCATTGCAAATTGTATCGTAAGGCTATACCACCCCGTGAAAGAAATGGGTCTTGATATTCGGATATAGGTTGTTCTGGTGCCGAAGTGCGTTGTACGAGGCGAAGTGGTGGGTATTCTTTAACAGAACCCTGTTTATTGGTTGATTTAGCCTTTGCCTTTTTGGGTTTGAATTTTGGTTGCTTTTCAACCTTTTGATTCGGAGCGATTTTTCTTTTTTTAGTTAGTGTTGGTGCTGAATGTTTTTGTAACTCTGTGTAAGCTTTGTTGTCTGAAAGAAGTGTATTCAGTGCATTATTGATTGTACCTAGTCGACTATGTAGGTTCGGATCTAGCATGTCCAAACACAACTGGTTGATATATTTGTGAAATGAATGTAACTGTCCGCTGTATGATTGAGATTTCTCGTTTGTGAATGTTTCTTGACTTAATTCAGTTGTCGATATGATGGGTTCTAAATCAGTGTCTTCTTCCTGGGGGTTTTGTTAACAAATTAATGAGTGAACTTTATGAATATGTTTACAGATATCGTCTTTGTCCGGACAACTACAGCAGTATAAATGTCTGCACAGGTTTATGCAAGGTAGTTTCATACACTTTACGAAACAAGAAGTATATGTGCACACATTACATAACTTAGTTATTGTGTAATGTTACGTGGACCTGCAAGATGAAATTAATAAAGTGTTTTCATTGATGTTGTTAAGGCTATTGTCGTTTATATTGATCCCATGTTCATGTCTGTCGGACTTGTCTATATTTAATGCTTGAGGGGTACTATACACTGTATATCGTTTTCTTCTTAAAAAGTAGTGTTCTTCGAGTAATAATAAATAATTCAATAAATCGTCGATTCTTCTATTGTATTTTCCTTTATTAAAGAAGTTTCTTTTTAATGTTTTGTGATAACTTTCAACAAAATTGTTTGTTTTTATTTCTGTTTGTAAATCTTTTCTCCTGTAAGCAATACACCATTTTTCCGGTCTTGACGCATAGTTTTTTTCAAAATAGGATATAAAATTACTTTCTGTATATCTGTATGTGTTAATGAATTGTTGGAGTTTAGTCTGATAATCATTGGCAGATTGTGAGTACATCAGGGAAGAAAGTGTTTGTTTGAAAATGTCCCGATTGTTTTGATTATTTATTTTCTTAAAGTTTCTATCCCAGGCCCTACGTACATGCCATATGCAAAGATAATGTGAAATGGAGTTGCCAAAAATAGATTTTGCAGCATTGCATGCACAAAGATCATCATCAGTCATTAATGTATTAACCTCTGTTTCGGGTGAAGCGTTTTGTACATACTTGAGAAAAAGTGTAAATGTGCGTTCATCCTCTTTGTTACAGATGCAGAAAGAAACGGGATAGCCTTTTTTATATTCATCCACCACCATTACAGTAATCAATTTAAAATCATAACTGTTGGTGCCATGTGTGGAGTCAATACAAAGTATGCGTGGTGCGAACTTGGAGTACATGTCCTTTTGTTCTTTAGACATGAAAATTAACATAAAGTCATCCCTTTGCAACATCTTATTTGTGTCCTCCTCATTTTGGTGTTTAAAAAACAGAATCGGGTTGTAAGGTTTTGATTGTAGATCTTTAACAAGAAGGCTAAGAGATGTGGCATTACCTAGGTCACGATTAGTATTAATTTTGATAAGTTGTTTTTCAATTGAATTAATTGTTCTTTTTTCAATTAAATGGTGTTTTTGAAAGACAAACTCTTCTCTGTTTTCTAAACAACCAGCTTCACCACGAACTTGTCTCAATATTCTGTCACTTGGTACACCTAACGATAATTTTGTTGCTATTTCTTGTCTTACAGACTGGGGAACTGGCAAAAACTTAGTTTGATTTAAGGTAGTAGCATGCGTATGAGTGTGAATATATTTAACAGAAACACCGTCTTCAATAATTTTTACCATCATCCTTGCCGGACAGACTGTGTTCTGCTTGCACGAACCCTTCACATTTGTTTTTCCTGCACGACCTTGACCAATGTTTTTAAGAGTGTGCTTTCGGGGTTTACCACTTCTGTTGCAGACATATTGAATGTATTGGTGATTTTTTTTATGATTTTTTTTTGTTGATCTTGGTTTAGAAAAAAAAACATTGTTACTTATTTCCTCATTTTCTTTCCAGGAAGTAAATTCTTCTAAAGTTTGGAATACCAAATTTGAAACGGAAAATTGTAAAGAATGATCAGATGTTAAATGATTGACCATTCCCTCAACAGTCTTAAACAATGAATTGCAACCGCTAGCAAGGCAACTCATTAACCTTACTCGACCATTCGGAGTACTGGAAACAACAGTTCTAGAACCATCTGCTTTAGATTTCTTAACCGATTTCTTAACTGAAGAATTAAAGTCTGAACAAGTCTGAATCCTAGACCCTGGTGATCCAGAGTCCTGACCAACATCTAAGCCAGCATCAACTACCTGTTCGATTAAAGGGATATCTGTACTATTTGTTGAAGTAGATGAATTACTTGAGGGGTGTTTAACCTTCATATGTTGTATCAAGTTAACCTGAGACACATCGTTTTCTTCAGTTAATGAATGTTTTGCTGTAACATGCCTCTTTAAATTGAATGATCTTTTGCAAGCATATGAACAGTATTTGCACTGCAATGTCTTTTCAGGGAAGCTACAATTAATTGACATCTTACCAACATTTTCAAAACCTTTTTGAAATGGAAGACTCTCGACAATAACTGGGGATCTGATATTACTATCTGGGTCATTAGAGCCTTGTTGTGCAGTTTCAACATCAGAATGAACCAAAACACTACTCACAGGTACTAGGTTTACAGGGACAGTGGGCCCCTGTAGAACCGTAGTAGCAGAAGCTGCAACACCGAAACTATTAACAGGTACACTGGATTTCAGTAGACCAGTATCTATACCCATTACATTTAATCCTGATAAGCCTGTGTCAATAACAACATCTGATTGGTTTGGAACAAAATGCTGATCACGTGAGTGCTGCTGCTCCAAGGCAACATCAAAATGTCCTCCTGAAGCAGTTGAATATACTAAATGCACCTGAGCCTGGGCATTACCAACAGGATCAAGAGACGTTGTTGAGATATCAGGATGCTCTGGACTTCCACCCAGAGTAATCTGAATATTAATTCCAAATAAACGACCAAGAGCTACAATGCATTCATGACCAGCATAGACCCCATTTCCTGACAAATGATCTAACTGACGAGCCATATAGCTTGACAAGTCTTCATCAACAGAATCTGGAACAAAATGATTGCGAAAGTCATCAGCATGATCTCTGATATAACTAATAGCCATCGCCCTCAGTAAGGCATATTCATCTTCTGATCCATACAACCCGTAGCTTATAGCCCGAAACAAACAGTTTCCATCACCATACACCCTCCTTCTTACCCTACCAAATGTAAGCAGATATTGGTCCTGGTTGAAAAATTCAACATTTGATTAAACAATTTCGGGATTGTGATCATTACAGATAAATCTTAATTTTATTCAGCTTTTACCTATCTCTTCCACCTGTTTGTGCCTTTCTTTTATGTGGGGCCTTAGTAATGTTTATATAGATTATGGTCCATAGATTATTGGAGGTTCCTGGTAATATAACAACACTGAACCATTTCTAGAACTGAAAGGTAGAACTAAAACAATATTAAACAGTTTCCAATCTGGCAGGTGTGTTATATTCTAAGCACAATAAGACTTGAAATGGCACTTGAGTTAAATATCCAAGAGCCTAAGACATAATCAATATTGTGCCTAAAACCATGTCTGCTGAGCCAGTCAGTTCAATCTACCCAGGTTTTGCTTATTTAAGTTAAAACATTATTCTCAGGTTTGATTACAGTGTGCAACATTTTAAAACATTCTCAGGCAAGTAAATGTGTAAAATGAAATACTTTTATATTTGTTTTCAATAAACAAAAGCTGGGGTGTTGACAACGTTGAGTGTTTAACATTGAGATCCTTCAGCAGCATCATAGCAAAAATTCAACATAAATACTCACAAACACAAACTTTTAAATGTAACATACATAACATTAGACAGCAACAGATGATCTTACCTGATACTGAGAACTCCCATTCTGTACAGTGACATATGATCAAATACTAAATTTAAACAACAAACAAGGATATTTATAAATGATTCACAAACTTACATACTTCCAAGGTCTTTCCTAGAAATATATTAAGGGATACTAAGGGAAATAAAATCTGAATATAATTGGGTGGGTGTGGGAGGGAGTTGCACTTCAGGTGATCAATATTTTTAGGGATTATGATTTGTTTGGATTCAATTTGAAGTATCTTTCAACTTGAAACAAAAGGATTTTTAAGAAGTTTAGCCAATAAGGAGCTATTGATAGACGGGTATAATACATTGTACAGATTTTTTGGTGCTTTTAAGGGATAGGACAGAGAGATCAAAGGATATGGTGTCAATTAAGGAGTAGATGGAAATTAGATTTTATAATTAAGGGATACAGTAATATGCTCTTAAAGGCCATGGCGTCTAAGCTATAATGGAGCTGCAGTGGCAATCTCATTAAAAAAAATGCTAATTACGCTTTGATACTCTCTGCTATAGGATCTGACAACTATACCTTGGAGGTCACGTCAGATCGACCTTTCACCTAATCAATATTCATGATACTAATATAACCAATGAAATCGCGCGTTTTATATGTAATTCAGATGATGTTCGAGTGAACTGAACAAACAAAATCCGAACATATATCCGAACAAGATAAAGTCGCCGTGTATTATTGCTGTGAATTGCACAATAAATTCGAAGAAATGCACTAAATAGCATGTTTTACAGCAAGAATACAAAGTAAATCATTGTAATTGTTTTGAGAATATTCTTCTACCGAGATCATTAAATTGCAACCTTAGGGTTTCTATATAGTACATATCAATACAGTTGGCCCGTTAGCGAGGTAGGCAATTATTATTATCTGTGAGTGTAATTTTACTGTGGTTTATGAGCTCAACCCTACGAAATGGTACCGTAATTCTTTTTTCTCAGATCAATTGTAATTTTCTAGTTGCAGGTTCCTATATATATATCGCAATAAAATATCATTGCAGTATGTTTAAGTCTATGAAGACAGAAAATCAAACATAGCCTCTATTAATACAATACAGATTGACTGTTGGTGTCCATTATAAAGAAATCCTTCACAAGATGGTGAAGGTGTGTTTTGTTTCACAAACAAGCAGATCTGCTTTGATGAATATTCTCAGCAGATGAGGTTAATGTCCACGACACTTTACTGGCATCATGTCGTAACGTGGCTCTTACTTTTTTTGCTTTGTAATTGACATATTTTATATTAGAGATTATTTAACTGCCGGGAGAGATTATAGGGGAATCCTTCACAAGATAGTAGGAGTGTGGTTCTTTTCATGAACAACCGGATGTTTACTGAAAATTACAACACGCATACCATCCAGTGAGGGATTTCCTATAACTGAAACCCAGTAAATAATATATTTATTACATTTTTTTTCACTGACATATTTTACCCATATAAATCTAATAATAAAATTTAAACATATTTTAGTTTTAAAAGTGGCATTTTAAATGAAGATATAAATGAAAAAATATCATTAATCTTACCGTATTTAACGAATGGGAACTGAGAGCTTGCAACAAATGGTCCTTTTCAAAACCAAACAACTCTTCAACAAAACTAGACTGAAACTGTAAGAAAAGCATGCATCTCAATACATTACTCGATTACTACATATGTATACCACCAGTACATGTGTTTTTAAATGAGTTAAACAAATTATTTTAATTTTAATGAGCATTTTTGCTTCATCCTGATGGCAGGATATTTACAGTACAGGTTCTACCCAGAAATACTAAAAATCGACTGACCGACCGTCATACATAGCCTAAAATGTGCTGGAAAATGATGTTAAAGGAAAGTGCATCAGGTTTGGTATTAATATTACATTTGTTCAAATACATTATTTGTGTATTTAATTGATAAAAATAAACAAATGAGCCACAAAACACATAAAGTTTGTTTGTATGGTGTTTTACGTCATGTTCAACACATGTACGGTTATATATGACGGTCGATGTTTTGTGGTGGACCACCAATACCAGTACTCCCGCCATCCACACTTCCTCACTTACAAGTCGAGCTCCCAGTAGGATTCGAACCCGCAACGGTAAGAGGAGAAGGCTTACAACGCAACATCAACCATTTGTACACAGAGATGCCAAAAGAAATTACGCTGAACATATAAAATAAACAACCTGAAGAAGGTATTTCCGAACTATGGTGATGCGCCAGGTATATATACTCAGCGGCATAAGAAAGTAGCCACTTTGAAAGTTTTACTATAAACCCTATCCTCTTTATCAAGCAACATTCCCTTAATGATTCGACCTATTGAAAAACAAAAGACAACATGAGATTGGCAATGGAATGATAACAACTTTGGTACCAAACATGGCATATTCATTTTGGAATTTGTCAATTAATTCTTAAAAGACTTTATACAATTAAATCTAAACAAAACTCAGTGGCTACTTTCTTATGCCGCTGAGTATATATGTTAAACTTGGCGGTAAAATAAATCGCAATGTATGGCAATATGAGCGTCATGTGTAGAAAGATACCACCGATTTGCCCTGCATGACAGCTACTTATAACTTGGGGATTTCTCAATGGACTTGTAAGACTTATTGTAAATTATATTTTTTAATTATTTGGTTGTATTATGAAATGGTTCATTTTCCATCTATTTAAAGTTTTAAATTGTCATTATATACTGCTTTATGTTTATAAACAAATTAGGCACCAAATCCTGATGTACTCCCTTTAAACAACAAACAAACATAAATCTCAGTTACTTGATTTACTCGTTCATATTTTTGTATTTAACCGACTGGAAATAGATATTATCTTGAATTATGGGAACGTGGTTCTATTACACCTGCCCATTTCATAAATTTGCGTATGGACCTCACATTACATTAGTTGTTAACTACATGCCTATGCGACTAGGTACATCCTGTTGATTAAACATGTACAGCCTGTGTATATACATGTATGTTGAAAAATCAATTCCCAGCCACACATCGTCGATAGCTCAGTCGAAAGAGAGCTGGCAAGGTAACCCAGAGACGTTGGGTTCGATTCCCGGTTGCAGCACAATTTATTCACTAACAACTTATTCATCCCTAATAAAGTGTAATTCTTATTTTGTATAGATCTACTCACATCTAATCCATCCTTCATAGCAGTGACCATAACAAAGTTTATCTGAAAGACAATTAAAGATTATTTAAACATATTTCTTTTACATTGATTGCAAAGCAAGTTCTTGCAACATATATTAATCACCCTTGATAGTTTCCTGGTTAGAACCAGTATTAAGCAATGTGGATTAATACTCTTGCTCAAGGATAAATATCATGGCCATGGCGAGGTTCGAACCCACGACCTCTCGATCTGAAGCCCGACGCTCTACCACTGGACCACATGGTGAAAAATTAACAAAGTGGCAGCATTAACAGGAGACGGATTCTGCATTCATGACACTTATTCAGCTTATTAAAATTGTGAGCCAATCTGACACCCTCCCACCAGTTTATTTACCCAGAATTAAAGGGTGGGTGTCAGGGAAGTGGGTAAGGTAACTGTGGTTAATGGGACAGGTGTTGGGAGGGTGGGTGTGGGTGTCAGTAGGGCTCAGTTGGGGTGTATATAGGTTTATAAGCGCGTTACTACGGTCTCACCGCAGAGCTAGCTTTTATGGCGATACAGGTAGAGAGTCTGCTTCACATGCAAGGGTCCCGAGTTCAAACCCGATGCCTGTCTAAATATTTAAGTGTAAAATTTTCAGTCAGATTACATTGGTGGAAAATCCGGGTAGCCCATGAGTCACATTGTATGAGGTGGGTATGCCCAGATCATTGTATATGTTGTTGTTTATATGTGTTGTGGGATATTTGAAGGTTTCAAATATCAAAAATAAAAAGGTTGGAGGTATGTAGTAGGACTCAGTTGTGGGGTATGCAAATAGATAGATAGGTTGATAAGCGCGTTACTACTGTCTCGCCGCAGAGCTAGCATTTATGGCGATATCAGTTGAGCGTCTGCTTCACATGCAAGGGGTCACGAGTTCAAACCCTCTGAGTACCTAAATATTTATGTGTAGTTTTTTCCGGTCCGATTACATTGGTGGAGAATCCGGATAGGCATTGTATGAGGTTATGCCCAGATGCCTAGATCATTGTATATGTTGTTGTTTATATGTGTTGTGGGATATCAAATATCAAAAATTAAAAGGTTGGAGGTATGTAGTAGGACTCAGTTACAGGGTATGTAAATAGATAGGTTGATAAGCGCGTTACTACTGTCTCACCGCAGAGCTAGCTTTTATGGTGATATCAGTTGAGCGTCTGCTGCACATGCAAGGGGTCCCGAGTTCAAACCTGATGATTGCCTAATTATTTGTGTAATTATTCCAGCCCAATTACAGTGGGAGTCTTCTTCCCTGTATGAAGCTATAGTATAGGGTCTGTAAACAGTAACTATCTTCCTTTAATCTATCTTCCTTTAATGCCAAACCCCTGCTGGGGACCTAGGCATGCGTCGTCGTACAATGACGTTAGATAGGGCTGGGGTTGGGGTATATTGACTCTGCAAAATAAAATGTTATGTTATTGATGAGGTGAAAAGGGATATCCTAGAACTCTGGAGGGGTAGGGTTCATACTTCACTGGGTCGCTAAGGTCTCCTGATGATGTGAAAAGGGATATCCTAGACTTCTGGAGGGGTAGGGTGCATACTTCACTGGATCGCATACCTAGACTTCTGGAGGGTTAGGGTGCATACTTCACTGGGTCGCTAAGGTCTCCTGTGTGTGGGTGTGGGTGTGGGTGTGTGGGGGGGGGGGTATATTAACTCTGCAAATTAAAATATTATGCTATTTATGTGAAAAGGGATATCCTAGACCTCTGGATGGGTAGGGTGCATACTTCACTGGGTCGCTAAGGTCTCCTGTGTGTGTGTGGGGGGGAGGGGGGATAGGGGGGGATAGGGGTGGGCGCGGAATAGGAACTCTGGAAGGAAAAAACATATGGGTGGGGGGAGGGGCGCGGAATAGGAACTCTGGTCCTGTCTGGAAGGAAAAAACATTAAATTTGCTCATTTCTATCCTAGTATACTGCAGTACATCATTTCAGATGAATAATCGCTATCATGAAGTATAAAACTACAACGATTAAATTATATTTTTCAAACAAAACAAGTATTCATTTACCAAAACAACTGCAACGAGTAAAGACATTCTGTCCGCCATTTTATGACCTTCAGAAAGAATTTCAAAGTGAGCGTCTATTTTTAGAATATCGGATTTGCGCTGATCTATTTTTAGCTACTCACTTTTCAGATCAGAGCTGCCAAATGATAAACCCCTGGTAACCGGCCAACTGGATGGACTAGAACCAACGCGAATAGAGGTGGGCCGGATACAAACAGATGGGAGTTAACTGCGTTTGGAACGAATATAGCCATGACCTCCCCTTAACAAGGGAGTTAACTGTGTTTCGACTTTTTTACCACTGTTTTTTTCCCCCGTAGTATTTGCTACTCGCGTTACCGTAGAGCTCGCTTGCGCGCGCGTCGCTTCGCGACGCGAGCTGAGCTCGCTATTAAACTCGAGTATAAATTAGCATAGAAATGATATCGTAAATGACTTGGGCTCAGTGTTAAAATCGTGCAAACGTTTTAGGTATGAAACCTCTTATTATTTTCCCCACAGACACCAATTTTAAAGTGTCACATATTAATGATTTGCTGCAAATTCAACTCAAGTATGGATAGTGCAGCAGTGTAATGTTCATATAGAAAACTAATGTTCCACTTGAAAAATCACCAGAAAAGGTGTGGGCTCACAAGACATGTAAGGAAGTTCTTGTTTGTTTACTAAACAGGTCAAGGGTTCAGCTGTTTTCATTGATTGACTGTTTTCATTGCTCACAAAGTGTAGGCATAGAGTCGAAATTTCGAAAATGCTCATCAGTGATCCAGAAAAACCTATTAATACGCTTCTTATACAAACAACCATAAAATCGAATAGAAATTGGCAGTGTTCATTATAATGCCCGTTTCCATCAAAAAAGGAGGGATTACTTTTTATTATAGGAACTACATTCGACTTACATGTAATTAGTGGTGGTAAACCTATAAGAGAAGAAAACATGTTCAGATGTTTCTTAAATGAGGATTTTGTGTGTTTTTTTTCATAACAAGCTTAAAAACACCTACTTCATGCAAATCAAATGATAATTTGCTGAGATATGGTCTTGTGAATACCAAGGACAATAGTCTGAAATCGACAAAAGTCAGAGATACTTTTTTTTCAACTTTTACACTATCTGAATTGTCATATCAAATGGCATTTCTGGTCAATACATCGTATTAAATAGATCAGATGGTTAGAACAGTCAATGGACATTAATAAAATAGGCATTTTAGGTACAATTTTGACGACGAATATGCCAATTTATGACGATTTTCATGCCAAAATTGGCACTATTGAGCTCGTATTCGCTACTAATCAGGTACTAGAGTCGAGTTTGAATGATAAGGAATAATATTTTACCTTTAACACAAACTTCATTTTTTCACAGTATCCAATTTTAGGAGGGTAGAGGAAAGATTTAGTGGTTTCTTGCCTACCAAACATTTAATTCATGAAAACATGTTGCAAACATGCCACCCTACATGTTGATACCAAAACAAACCATAGTTCAATTGCAAACACTTCACAAACATGTCATTTTAAACACGAAAAAAATTGAAACTCAAAATTACGGCTTTATGGACAAAATTGGACTTAAAACGCTCAAAACCTACGCAAAAAACTATGGACAACTTATTTCTGAGCTTATTTTACCAATCGTTATCGGAAAAGTGTCACGAGGTATGAATGTGAGCGAGTCCTTATTACTGCACGTATCTCCTATAGGTATGAAACCACTAATTATTTTCCCCATAAACACCAACGTTAAAGTGTCACATATTAATGATTTGCTGCAAATTCAACTCAAGTGTGTATAATGCAGCAGTGTAATGTTCATATAGAAAACTAATTTTCCACTTAAAAAATCACCAGAAAAGGTGGGCTCACAAGAAATGTAAGAAAGTTCTTGTTTGTTTACTAAACAGGTCAACGGTACAGCTGTTTTTATTGATTGACTGTTTTTGTTGCTCACAAAGTGTGAACATAGAGTCGAAATTTCGAAAATTCTCATCAGTGATCCAGTAAAACCTATTAATACGCTTCTTATACATACAACCAAAACATCGAATATAAATCGGCAGTTTCCCCCTACTTATAATGCCCGTTTCCATCAAAAATGGAGGGATTACTTTTCATTATAGGAACTACATTCGACTACACCTGTACTTAGTGGTGGTAAACCTTTAACAAATAAAAGAGTCACCATGCATGTCGCAATTGTGAAATGCGTATATCGCTGGATTGAAGAACTTTTCAATGATTGAGATATGAAGAAGCTGATGAATTTTCTAGAGGACAACGAAACGTGTTTTATATTAAGTTCTGTATATAAGGCAACTGCAAGATATTTACAGTGCAAATAATTACAAGTGCGTGTGTATACATGTATACAAATTGTCAACTTATTACAAACATTTAGGTGCATTATGTCTGTTTAGACAGAAACTAGTAGATCTAAAAATTGTATCGTGATAGTTTTACACAGATTTACCACCACATAGTATAATGAACGCTGTTCTTTATGAACGCAAAAAAACAACACAATCAACAAGAACAAAACAAATTATCTGACACCTCCGATATAAATATAAAAAGTAAATACATTTAAATGTATATGTTACATTTAAATGTTTATGTTAAGCAAAATAATAACAATACAAATGTGTCATACTATTTACTTTAAGACCGTGCGTGAATTCTCAGCTTTATGATTTGAGAACATCTCGTATGTCAGTGAAGATTCTGTATTGTTTGTTGGTATTGGCTGTTCGTCAGATTTTCGAATCTTATTACATTAAGGTATTTATAGTATTGTTTGACAGACATTATTCTATGATTTTTAAAATAATCACGTTTTATTATATATTCGTCTCCAATATCTTTATTATTATTACATAATAAACATAACCGTTCACATTACGTGGTCCCGAGTATTACCTTTCATACCCCATTCAACCCCTTCTTTTTCTTAAAATCGGCTTAAAAATTTACATATTGTAAAATTAAAACATTAAAACATTTAATAGGTAATTTTAAACAAGTTATCACATTTGTCAGTAAAAATGTTTTTAAATGTGTTTTATTGTCGAAATAGCTGTTATGAAATCCGGTTAATGTACGCTTTCCCATCGCTTAATTGAATTAAGGCGGGACCACGTAATGGTTACAGGAATGCCTGACCACCTCCCAACTTCAACAGGGAGCCGGTGATTTCTATTTCTAAATGCTGGGAGAACTCGACAGCATTGCATTGCATTGTAGAAATATATGAGAAATAGTTATTTAGCTCAAACTCTTTTTTAAACAATATATCGTTAATAACACTTGACGATCTACTGATAACATCATTCCAAATTTGAATGAACTGATCGTTTAGCTTTTGCTTAAAAGATAGTGCGAACCATTTCCCATTTATTTCATATTGGGATTGCCAAATATTACCATAGCCATTTGTATAAATGAGTTGCTTTATATATTTTCAAACCAGTTGGATTTGAGTTTGCTTTGTTCGTGTAACCCATGTAAGACGTTATATATATATATGCTAATAATTTGTTTTGAGAAGAGTCATTAAGTTTTGTTCAAAACGAAATTAATCTAGACTGAATATCTACTGCGTTCGGTTTGATTCCCAGTTTACCATAAATCATATGAGATGGTGTCGATCGTTTTAATTGTAGAATTATTTTTAAAAAAAACCACTTCAATTGTACCCTTTCAATAATATTCAGGTCCCAAATCCACATATTTCACACCCATATAAAAGAATTGGTTTTATCATTTTGTGAAAAAGATTAAGTTGAATATCCAACGGCAAATTTAGTACTGTTATTTTTCGCAACAAAGAAAACATTGCATTGTTTGCTATATGACGTTTAGAAGTCGGATATACTCCACCTCAGATATTTATACTCACTAACATTTTCGAGCTCAATTCCTTTAAAAAATAAAGGTTAACGTTTAGTTTGATCTATCAAGAATCAACATTTTCGTTTTATCAATGTTGACAGTTAATTTGCACTCTTCGCAGTATTTTTCGAAAATATTTAGATTTTGCTGCCGATCATTTAATGTGTTGCTAAAAAGTACGGTATCGTCAGCATACTCTTCAGTGCATGTAAGTCCCAAATCACTCCAGTTTAAAATCACAGTAAATGATAAGGACAAGCAGGTCAAGGGTCTAGCTATTTGCATTGCTAATTGCTCACAAAGTGTATGTATAGATTCGAATTTTGGAAACTTATCTTTAACAGTCCATCTACAATTCTTATATATTAAACAATAAAATAGAATATAAATAGGACATGTACCATTTACTCCTTCAATCAATTGCTATTTTCAAAAAGAGGACTTGTTTCAATTCGAATCGAATAACTATACATCGGAGTTATTTATTTTAGTAAGTATAAGAATCACATATCAGAGAAAAACACACTAAATCGAACGAGGTCAGGTTTACAATTTCCGGCTGCTGTCATTTCCCACAAAACACCCATTTGTCACAAAAATAGAATGGTCTTAATTCAAAGAAAAAACAAGCCATTATATTTATGTAGCGAGTTAAGGGTTAAAATTACGCACGATCAAGTTGAGTAGATTCAAATTTTGAAACATTTTCACCAGTAATCCATTAAACCCTATCGACAAACTTTTTATATACACAAAAACAAACTTGAATAGAACAGCGCCATTTCCCCCCGACATAAAAATGCCCTTCAACAATAGACAAGAAGGGATTACTTTTTATAGTATGGATTACCATTCGAAATACACATCCGAGCTATTTGTTGTAATTAGTGGTTATACACCTTACTGTTGATATCCACGTCACTATTAGTTAATACTTGCGTGACACTTCTTACTAGGCCTAGTCTGCTTTATCATGGCGGTGCTCTATACATCAGTGTTTGTCAAGAGGTCGTATGTCCGTTGTTTTATAGGACTAGAATGCTGTATACTTATTGCTATGCTACTCTGGAGTGGAAGTCAAGGTAAATCTAGTACTTTTTATCGTATTTTAAGCGTTTTTTCTCACCAAATTGAAAACTTATCACAATTTGCATTATATTCAGTTGTACAATATCTATCTCTATAGATGGATATACGTGTTTTTCCTTATTCCCATGAAGATAACAACTAGTAACTATTGCACCGTATTGATAACGCGTCTATAGGAAAAGTATAGATGTAGATAACCTATTAATAACATTGTCATATAATGACGTCTGTTGCAACCCTAAAGGTAACACGCTGCAATAAAGGTAAACATTTTGGGACTAAAGGTAACAACCTACACTTAATGTAACACAAATGACTGCACTAAAGGTAACAACTAAGGCACTAAATGTATACATTTTGGGACTAAAGGTAACAATCTACACTAAAGGTAACACAAATGTCTGCACATAAGTTAACAACTAAGGCACTAAAGGTAAATAATTTGGGACTAAAGGTAACAACCTACACTAAAGGTAAAACATATGTCTGCTTTAAAGGTAACAACTAAGGCACTTAAGGTAAACATTTTGGGACTAAAGGTAACAACCTACACTAAAGGTAACCAAAATGTCTGCACTAAAGGTAACAACTAAGGCACTAAAGGTAAACCTTTTGGGACTAAAGGTAACAACCTACACTAAAGGTAACACAAATGTCTGCACTAAAGGTAACAACTAAGGCACTAAAGGTAAACACATGGGACTAAAGGTAACAACCTACACTAAAAGTAACACAAATGTCTGCACTAAAGGTAACAACTAAGGCATTAAAGGTAAACATTTTGGGACTAAAGGTAACAACCTACACTAAAGGTAACACACATGTCTGCACTAAAGTTAACAACTAAGGCACTAAAGGTAAACATTTTGGGACTAAAGGTAATAACCTACACTAAAGGTAATACAAATGTCTGCACTAAAGGTAACAACTAAGGCACTAAAACATTTTGGGACTAAAGGTAACAACCTACACTAAAGGTAACACAAATCTCTGCACTAAAGTTAACAACTAAGGCACTAAAGGTAAACATTTGGGACTATAGGTAACAACCTACACTAAAGGTAACACAAATGTCTGCACTAAAGGTAACAACTAAGGCACTAAAGATAACACGATTATTTACCTGCACTAAAGTTTACATCAGATGCCCTAAAAGATAGTTACACATAGTTGTATTGGTTAATTTTATATTCACTTGATATTATCTGTTGAAAGAGTGTCTAATGTCGAATAAAACTTCACCTTTAAAGGATACGAAGCTAATGTGTACGCATCCTTTATGTCTATTACACTGTCTGGAAATACACAGACGATAGATGTTTCTCTTGTTTTATCAGTATCATTCTCCCTAGGCACGTTATTGTTGAGGAAATATAAAAGTAAGAATTGATTCACATTTCTTTGGCGTTTATACGGTTTTGGACGACGGTTGTAAATTTCAAATTCCTTGAAGCGCTATATTTCGGCGTTTGGCGATTGTACCATAAATCGCTAACACGATTCTTTAAATTTGCCATTTAATACCAGCGTTTAAAACCGTACAAACGCCGAAAACTCCATGAGCATACAGTTGGTTCCTGGTTGCCACTTTCCGGTTTCCAGTTCCCGGTCTTATTCGAATCGAAATGGGAACCAGGAACTGGGAACTAGGAACTGGTTTCTGGTTCCCGGTTCCTTGTTCCCGGTTTGAACCCAACCTGAAATTGAATAATATCACCTTGATTTTCATATTGCAAATATCCCAGTGTGATGGAAAACGACATGCGATGTATTTAATTTGGCAAAATAAAAAAGCATGATGTTTGTTGCAGAATTATAACTTATTCGGTAATTCACACAATTTAAGCAGGCTTGAACACACACATTAGCCAGTACCTTATTCACGCCAAATCGGGAACCGGGAACTGATTCCTAGTTTCCGGTTCCCGATTCAAACTCAATAATTAAGCTGAACGATTCCACTTTTATTTTGCAAATGCAAATATCCCAGTTTCATGGAAAACGACATGCGATGTTATAAAACTGGGAACATAAACATATAGGATTTTTTTACCAGAGTTATATCTCCTAACCATAAATTAATGTGATACTTTACGATTTCAACACCATTTCTGCAGGCTTTAACACACACAGATACCTGTTCTCAATACGCGCTGAATAGGGAACCGAGAACTGGTTCCTAGTTCCCGGCTCCCGATTCGAATCCAGTAAGGAACTGAACAATTCCAATTTGATTTTGCAATGCAAACATCTCAGTTTATTTGACATGTGAAAAAGACGTGCGATGTTATTAAGTCGGCAAAATGAAAAACGTAGGACTTTTTTTCTTCAGAGTTTTGTCTTCTAAAAATTCTCGTAGTGGGCTCCTCCTGTCTTTCGTGTGCTATATATAGTCTAGAGGCCACTCGACGATTTCTGAGTCGAGTTCAACATTTTGCGAGGAGCATAGTAATATGTATCACTCGAAAGGGTAATATCTTGCCTTTGTCGTGGTACCCGTATTCAGCCCTGCTTTTGTATCCGACAGGGATAAATTGAGGTCAAAGGTCATGACATCTTTTTTGAATATATTATTGAAAAATTGAATTGAAAAAAATATTATTTTGTTTATGCACGAAGCATATTTCGGTCATAAATCATAAACTAACATAAGTAAAAGGCTTGGAGGTGAGCTGATATACGATGATAAGTCTTCGTACGGCGTCCGTCCGTCCGCCCATCCGCCGTCCGTCCACCCACCCGCCGTCTGTCCGGAAGAACGTCTAGTAGCCACACCATGAATTGTGAGTCGAGTTCAACATTTTGCGAGGACCATAGAGACCGGTATCATGCGAGAGGGTAATATCTTACCTTTGTCGTGGTACCCGTGTTCTGCGCTGATTTTGTATGTGACAGGGGTAAATTGAAGTCAAAGATCATGACCCTTTTCCAGAATATTTAATTAAAAAATTCAATGTACATTTTTGAAAACCATTATTATTTTGTTTATGCACGAAACATCTTTAGGTCATGAGTTAACATTAGTAAAGGATAAGGTAAACTATTGTACGGTGATAATAATTCTTCGTTCGTTGTCAGTCCGTCCGCCAATCCGCCCATTTGTTATCTGTCCGGACGAACGTCTAATAGCCACTCCATGTATTGCAAGTCGAGTTCAAAATATTGCTAGCAACAAAGAGATAGTTATCACTCGAAAGGGTATACTTCCGCATTTGTCGTGGTACTCGTGTTCAGCCCTGATTTTGGGAGTAATCGGGGTAAATTGAAGTCAAAGGTCATGACCCGTTTCCACAATAATTAAATAAAAAATGACATGTCATTTAACATTTTTGAAAAGCATAATTATTGTTTATGTGTATGAAACTACTTTCGGTAATGAGCTAACATGAGCCAAAGGTTCATAGGTGAGGTAGTAAATAATGATAACTCTTTTACCTCGTCCGTTCGTCCGTCCGCCGTCTCGTCCGTCAATTCGTCGTCTGACCATACGGAATATGCTGACCGCTCGACGAATTTTGAGTCGAGTTCAACATTTTGAAAGTATCATAGAGACAGGTATCACTCGAAAGGCTATTTACTTGCATTTATCGTGGTACCCATGTTCAGTTCTGAGTTTGTATGTGTCAGGATTCGGGTCAACGGTTTCCCTGTTTCACAAGAATTAAATTTAAACAAATGGATGTAACATTTAAAAAATCGTATGTCTTGTTTATTTATAAATCACCTATCGCGTATTATCACACATGAGCCAAAGCCTTAGGATGAACTAGTATACAGTGATCACTGCTCATTGAGCGTCCGTCTGTCCGTCCGCTCATCTGCCATCTCTCCGCAATTTGTCTTGCAAGGCGAGGTACTCTTTTTATTGTTGTTCTTTTACTTTCATTCATTCATTCGTTCGTTCGTTTGTTCGTTCCGTTCGTTCGTTCGTTCGTTCGTTCGTTCGATCATTCATTTATTCTTCATTCATTTATTTATGCATATCTTTACATAATTAATATATTTATTCTATTAAAACTTATTTTTGTTAATGTCCTTGTCTTTTGCACACACATAATATTCATTTTTGTTGTTAACTTTACACTGAATAATGAGGTCACTTACACCAAATGTTTCATTAAGAAATAATTATATTTTAAAGAATACATGGTTTACGTTTAATATAACAGTTTCCACAAAATAAGACACGTTGTTTCATATTGCCAACCTTTAAGTTCTAACGACATTTGTTTACTCGTTCGGCATAGGTTAGATAATTTGTTTAAAACAACAACACACATCTTTAGTTTTCACACTTTTCTGTTTTTCCCAACGACCCACATTTCTTATATGTCATACTTGAAACCACAAATTAGTTTAAAGCATTGAGATCGTGGATTAAACACCAAAACGTTGAGAAAAAGAACATGTTTGGTATAGGGAGGGATTTGCATTTAAAATATTAAACACAATAAGCTTTGCGGATTTAGCGATGATGTAACCTCGGTCTATGGTAAGTTCTAGTCAAAGATTTTCTAAGATGGTGGTATTCGTGGCGCAAGAATACATGTTTATATTTCCATTATATAATATGTGTATATCCCCAAAAAATCACAATGAGACCTCGTTGGCTCTTGATAGTTCAGCAAGATATATTCTTGACGTTAATGTTAACTAGCATACTCGTCGTTCAACAGACAGAAATGTTACAATTGTTTTTTAAAAACGCATGACATTTCCCCAAAGTTGGCTTGCTTATGGTTTTAACAAAATTGAATAAACAATAGTCATACATACTGTGTTTTTCATAGATACCAGAAGTTTTTATTAAAAGTGCGACAAAAGGTAAATATATACCATGAAATATAAAATCAAAATAAAAAAATAACAAGAAACGTGAAAATTCCACGAAAACCAGGTTTTCCATTTGAAATGCTATTATAGTACCGGTAAGATGAACATGAAGTAAAACAAGTTATTTTTTCTACAACAAAACCAGCAAATTACATAAATGAATTTGTTGAAGTTCTAGTATTAAACTGATATAAACAGTGTACAATATGGAATAAATAGTGAACATGTGACAAACATAAATGGATACACAGTAAATGAGGACCGTAAAGAAAGAAAATGTTTGTTAGTAGGGCAACTATAAGCTACATACACAGCAAGTTTTGTTGCAGTATCTCATTCCTAACTTAAGTAATTGAGCGGAAATCGTTTTTTTCTCTATTTGTAGTAACAGTGAACTTGACCTTGACACCAAATTCAATCCCAAGCCTCCTTTCCATATAAGGATCTACACAGCAAGTTTCGTTCCAATATCTCATTCTCAAAAGATTATTGAACTGAAACTGTTTCTATTTTTAGTAACAATGATCTTGACCTTAACCTCAAACTTTAAAATGTGACTTCAGAACCACGTTAATAACGTTAATAACATTAACGTTATCTGCGGTATTTACCATAGTTAGCAATTACAACTGGCATTAATATAAATATATTAAATTCATGTTTAACGTATCATACACCATTGTATTTTTTTATAAATTCGAGGCTATATAAAGCTCGTTGTAATCTCGGTTCCAGGCCAAAAGATCTTTACAATGGAATTGTCCAAATATATGGGGATTCCTAGGTATCATCTAGGACAGTTTACTACTGGTTGTCTAAATTCAAGGCCGGGCAAGAATCTGTCAAAGATGCCATACGATGTGGACATCCAGGTAGACAAAGCACCAAGTCTGGAGTGATGCTTATCAAAATATTTTGGCCGAAAAAGCTTGGAATAGGGTGAGAGACCTAGCTAGAATGTCTGGCTTATCATAAGGAAAGGTTCATCTCATTTTAAAAAAACTCTTAATGTGAGGAATAGTACAGTTCGCTGGATGCCCCTTTTGCTGTCTGAGGAGTAAAAGAAAAATGCACGCCAGCTGCTGAAAATGTTCCTCAATACGAAGTTCGAGAATTGTTACTTGGGACGAGACATGGTGGGGTCGCTTTTTTCAGTTAAAAAAGAAATTCTCACACAAAATATGAGCCACTAAAGCAGCCAGTAGACACTGCATTGCGAAGAAAATCAAGAGTGTCCTTTGGAGGCCTTAAGCAGTTTTCTTCACAATACATGGACCAGTTGTATAAGTCGCCGTACAACAGAAGAAAGTGCCAAGCTCAGTAAAAAAGTTTTGAAGAAGCTAAACTACTACTTCCTGAAGCGAAGCCCCAAAACTGGACTCCGTCACATTTGTCTGCTACATAACAACGCTCCAGCACACACAGCGGCTATTGTAACTAAGTTTCTGGAACTGGAAAAAGTCATTGTACTCCCGGGTGCACCTTACTCGCCTGCCTTTGCCCCATGTGCATAACTTCTTTCTTTTTACACTCCTAAAACATATGTTTCAGGGAAGAAATATGTTGGTCGAAAGTCCCTTGGGTCAGCAATTGACCAGTTGCTAAGGGGTGTACCTTAACTCCAGTATTAAAACTCAAATGTGCCTAAAACGCTTAAAAATCTGCATATAAGCTAATGGAGAGTATATTGACAATAGTTTATATAACATGTTAATTTTACCTTACTCTTGCTACTTGTTAGACCTTTTTCTCTGCATGAATGATCAATTTTTGCCTTTATGTGAATTGAATTGGGTTTTTAATTGCACCAACAGCTAAGGTCATATGGCGACTTTCCAGCTTCCATTGTTGGAGAAAGACCTCCTCAGGTGATCCCCCGGGCAATTTCGTGCACGGGCGGGCACCTGGGTAGAACCAACGACGTTCCGCAAGCCAGCTGGATAGCTTCCTCACATAAAGATTCCTAGGCCCCTGAAGGATCGAACCCACAGCGGTGAGGGGCAAGTGATTTCAAGTCAGAGACTCTAACCACTCGGCCAAGGACGCCCCTGCCTGCATCTGAGATGGTATATAAGGGAAATATTCTCTTCACGTTTCTCACGAGTTTGCGCTATAAATCTTCCTTCGTACCGCTCAAAAGCAACATGGACACTTTTGATGTTTTTTTCTAAGTATGTACTTCGAAAACAATGAAACATGCAACTGTATGTTTATTTGACTAAAGACGACATAATTTGAATAATTGTCCGTCGAACGTGATTCTATCCACTCCATCGATACTCCTTAAAACCGATACTTATGGAATACGTTTATTTTAATGTTTTCCATGATATCGGCCTTTTTGTTTGCAACCACTTCCCCATCATCACAAAACTAACTCAACGGTACAGGTGCATTCTCAGAAGTCATAACTCAATCCAATGGGAGTTTTTTTTAATTAATGTATGGTCATTAGCTCTCATTACATATCTTCCTCATTATTTGGGATATCTTTTGATTTGCATTTCACATAATCTTACTTTTTGTCATTGTCGTTTTCAGTAAGGCATCAAAACATCCTCTTAGTGGGCTCCTACTTTTCTTCGTGTACTAGTAAACGTTCAGTGAAACATCTTTCGGCCGTTTCCAAAGGTTAACTCTCAAACTCTTTTTGAATGCAAGGTTGATTTTCTACTTGCATTTATAGCCATTGATTTTGCCGCCTCCTCATCGCCATCTGGCGGATAACCTACATCATTTTTTCTCATAGATCTAGGCTTCAATTCGTACATGTATGCTGATCTATGCTAGACGAACGTATTGGATGCTGAAAACAACTATAATGCGAATAAACAGGTCGAAAAACTCTACGAAAATCTCATTATGTATGAGTTGTGCGCGATTTTTTTTCAAGCAAATTTTAGCAAGGTGTGCTCATAAAGGGAGAAACACGATGTGACGTCACGCGAACCTTCGATTGACAGCGACCATATATTGTTATATTAGTCAAGTGAAAGTAACAAAACACCCCAGACAAATTGCAACAGAATATTTTTCAATTATTTAAGATGGGTTACAAATAAAACAAAATGTTACTAGTTTATATTTATTGGAATAAGCTGGCCATGGCTTCAACAATATATAGTGTAAAATAAAATGTGCAGTTAATCAAATTGGAACATTTCAGGTAAATCCAATGTTCATAGTCCAAACTAAGTTTAAATTGTAACTGACCACTGTACAGTGGGAACAGATGTTCACAAAGACAAGTCTTAAAATTAAAAACTTCTTGCACAGTGTAAACCCTGGGAACGGATGTTCACAAAGACAAGTCTTAAAATTAAAAACTTCTTGCATAGAAAATAACAAAGTTCTTAGAATATTTTAACTACACTATGCTGTGTCCGCGAAATACCGCGACACAAAGTTCATAGATGATTTTAAAGTTCTTCGCGTTCCGATACCACAACGTCTTGCACCGTCAATAGTAGTATTTGAAAACTTCGTGTAGGTGTATCCCCAAAGATTGCACCAATGTGGACCACCGCAAACGAGATCCGGATGAAGCCATGACGACGACGACAGACCACTAGGAATCTCATCTCCTCATGCATCGATACCACAACGTCTTGCACCGTCAATAATAGTATTTTAAAACTTCTTGTAGCTGTATCTCCAAAGATCGCACCAATGTATACCACCGCAAACGAGATTCGGATGGAGCCATGACGACGACGACAGACCACTAGGCATCTCATCTCCTCATGCTTTTCACTGAAATATATACACAACAAGCCAAAGACACTGGTACCAAATACAATATAAACAACAAACACAGGGGAGGGTGGGTGAGTTAGTTTGGAGATAACAATTAAATACCGATTTTTAGAACACAAAAACAGATCGATACTGAGCAAATGGCGGTCACTGCAAAGAGGCGTATGCGTTAGAATTACACGTTCATAATAACCTCTGATTTCCACCCCCTGAAATAATTAGTATTTGTTCCCTAGTAGAACAAATCCCATTGTTTCTAAAACAATATGTAAATATATGATTAGAAAACAAGAATTTGCTTCAGAAGAAAAACATTGTAGCGTATTTCGAAATTCGGATAATTGCGCTATCCGGTTACTAGTTCATTTACAGTCTTGCCTGTTCGTACTACAGTTATTTGCATTTGAAAATTGTACCCCAAATTAATTCCTGTATGCATTTATACATATTATATTTTCTTTTATGTTTGGATGATTTTATCAGGTAGGTTGACGAGAAAACGATATGTATAAAAAATATTTTAATATCAAAATGAGAAATTGCGTTTCGTCCTTAGTTTCGTACCTCGTTTCGTCACTATATTAACTAATCAAAAATGTCAGCGTACTTCGCGGCATGTATAGCACTTATTTAATCACAACAAAATACAGTCTTATATCTTCAGGTTTATGTTTTCTGCAGTTTCTGTATGATAGTAAAGCTGTAATAGTCGATCTGTTTTACTTTCGAAAATGAACATTTGTTCAATTTGCGAGGACAGTCTTAACAATGGACAAGATACTGTTATTGTAATGAAGAAAGGGCCTGATGGTGTAAATAGAGCAAGTATAGCTCGTGGCGACAAGTTATGTGTACAGCCTGGGCAAAATGTTCATAAAACATGTAGAGCTACATATATCAGTCCTAAATCAATAGCAGGGCACAAGAGAAAATGTGAAGCTACTACAGGGAAAGACGACCCGCAAAGTACGCTTAGGTCGGAGAGATCATTTTCATTTAGGGAAAACTGCCTATTTTTGACAAAACCAGTAGGGTTTACAAGCATGCGAAAGAAGAAAATATTCTTGGTCTAATGAGATGTATGCTCGCATTCAAACGGTACATAATCTTCATGCACCCGATGCCATTTATCACCAGGAGTGCAGAGTTTGTTTCAGGACAGGCAAAGGAAACGATGAACTGTCTGATACATTCTCTTACGAATTATGTACACATCCTCCGGCACTTTTTGACACTGACGGGTTGATTAGAGCTGCTAAAAAACCGCAACTCGCCGATGCGCTTTGGAGCTTCGCTGGTACGGACTCAGATTACAAAGAACCGGATGATGTGAAATACGTTCTTGATGGTGGTGCATTAATTCAAAGAATACCATGGCCACACGGCCTAACATATGAGGCAATCTGCACAGAGTATTGTTCCTTCATACTAAAGCACTTTGGTCGGTCTTCTGTTGTAGCGTTTGATGGATATCAGGATAAACCATCAAGGAAAGACATCAGACTAGACAAATCAGAGTTATAGCCCTTGATTTTTAAAAAAAAAAAGTTTTCCAGTAGGCCTTAGACTATTCAAGCCAGTATAGTGATACAGGCCCTCTTGTGCATCTTGTTCCCGGAAGACTACTTAATAAACACTACTCTGTAAATGACATCATTTTAGACATGGAGGTCATCTTGAGTGACAGTTTGGCCATAAAACACAATCTTTCTATCCATCTGCAATTTCATAAAATAATATTCTAGTCTAGATTTGAAACAGTTTAAATAATGACAATTGATCACAATATATTTGGAATGGATCGACTCTTTAAGGTTTTTGTAGGTCGCCTAAGATCGGCAAGTTGGCTAAAATATCTGTACAGTCTTTCCTATCAAACCTTGCATTCTCAGTACTTTCAGTACTTTGATTCATGCTATACTTTGCCTTTTCCAGTTAAAGGGTTTACTAGTCTTGATGCGGGATTGGTTAATGATAATGGGTCAATCAGTATTTCATTAAAGAGTTCAGTCATTTTGATGGCAATGTGCCTTTAGCAACTTCTTATAGAGTAGTGTTCTTCAACTTATTCGTTTTTCTAGATATTGTAGTCAAGTTAAAGACTTAAACATTTATTAACTTTGAACAAAAATTATGTTTGAGATAACATGACGGATTGTAGACCTGTAATGACGTCTACACAGATAGATACATGCTCAGCTTTGTGTTTTACTTATATTGCCTATTAATGCTACTTAGTTTGCCATGTTTTTGTATTTACATTACCCGTTTAACTGGGATGTTAATCGGGTTAGAGTGAGGTTTGATTCATCCTAAAACCTAGTTTAAACTCCAGGCGACCTTGTAAACCCGTTTATGTTTGTTGGTGTTGGATACTTTATTTCTATTTACCCTTTTGTATTGTTGTTTGTTTCGAATGCGTATTTTGGTTGAATGTATTCTGTTAACGCTACATTTCCTGTTCGACTTGTATACACAGTTTCGTTGACATCATCATCAAATGGTGACTCCTTGCAAAATTCTGTGTTAGTATGGTGCTTTACACACTTAATTGTAATCGCATGTTTTGCGGTTAGATACATTGAAAGAAGCCACTGATCAAGTGCATTTTCCTGGCGTGTTAGACCAATGATCTATCCCTAGTTTTTAGGCTCCTTGTTTTCTGTTGCTTTAAGAACATCCATAGTCTATCCATACTGAGTTAGAAGTTCCTGCGATTAATCCATGGCTGAAACTCTCCATTTCCTGTGATGGAATACAGTGCATCTGGAGGACCTTAAAAGGCATGTACCTTGCACGTACCTTGCATAAACAGTTCGGTTTAATGCAATAAAGGAAAGTCAATACTTTGTTTTTGCATATTGATGTACATCCCGCAAGACATGGCGTGATGATGAAATGAACAACTTAACTGGTGCAGAAACACTCAAAAGGTAACAGTTTCAAATCAAAAGAGAGTAGAAGCATCTCTGTCAACCTAAATTGGTCACGTTGATATTCCAGCGTCTTAATTATATTCTTCTTTATTGGGAGAATACAAACAACCTTTGAACTGTTTTGTTTTTGTCAGGTTTGGTGCACCCCCAGCGGGCCTTTTTTGCCACTGACCGTTCCAAGGCCGTATCCCTATTGTCAACCCTTTTGTATTTGTGATGTCTTATATTGGTTTTTATTCATCTTTAAAGTTTTCTTTGTTTCTGTGTGTGTTCGTGGTTGACTGTCCTCCTTGAATACTACTTTTTTTGTTCGAGTTTTATATCTACTTTGGCCGAAATTGTAACAAACATCTTCTTTGTAGAAGTTCATCTATCAAACTATATGAAACTATAGCTCTCAATGCCCTTTTGATTCCCTCCTCCCCCCCCCCCCCCCACTCCACCACAAGAGTATGTGTTCTGCTGTACCCTTAGCAAAATCATCAATACTCATTAATACTCATTAGGAAGCATTTTCAGCCCTATATTGCCATAAAGAAAACATTCCTGCAAATAGTGACATCATAAAATGCATACTCCTCCATTGACAAAACGTTTTCCAACTCGTGTTTACGAACACAAACAATTTCGGGAAACAGTGTAAGCAGTCCCATGTTGAAGAAAACAATTGGACCATAAGTTGACATAGGGCATTCATTATCCGTTTGTTCATTTGAGGGTTGCATACACTGTACTCTATTCATTAGAAGGGGTCATTATAATTGGACTATATACTACTTCTGCTGTGTCATGCAAGCAGTCAGGTGCAATATTGGACTGAAATACTGTCCAATGTGAAAGAAGCTTTGCTCTGTCATCACAAAACATGTCCCATCTACCAATGCTATACATTAATTTCTTGAATCTCAAACATTTTATTAATCAGAGTACTCAAATGCTAAATTGTCGGAACCAATCAGATTTATTCCGTAGCAGTTTCGTATAATATTTTTTGAAATATCTTAACATTGTATGGTTTAAAAAATGTTGCCTTATATAAGGCTCGAACCCTGTACAGTAGACACATATTATACGACGATCTAACTGACTGCGCCAAATGCTCAGTTGGCTTGTTGCGGTATTGAATAGTATATAACAAATGCCAAGATCTGCAATCTGATTGGTTCCGATAATTTGGCATGTGAGCGACGACAGGGTTGGCCTTGATATTGAACTTGCCTATAATGTGAACAGTTTCATTTAAGTGTTCATGAAAGGTAATGTCCTGTATCTGTATGGGAGTGGGTAATTCGAGGCCACTTCCTGTGTTCTGAACACACGTGTTACATAATTATGGCCTGTATGGGTGTGGGCAACTTGAAGCCCGCTGTCTCTATGAGTAGTACATGGGTCCCTTGGGCCCCACGACCGCGCACGCCTTTAAGGTGCTGTAGGGGTGCTTCTAAGGTGCTGTGAAGGTGTCCTTATGGTGCTGTTTTTGTTTTAAGACGGTGAACTTTACGTCTAACGCTCTCCATTAAAAAGTCCGTTTGTATTATGATGTTATTAATTAAGTGTTTTCATATTGGCTCAGTTATTGGTCCAAGGAATGTCATATTGGCCAAGGCCGAAGGCCGCGGGTCAATATGACAGTCCGAGGACCAATAACTGGGCCAATATGAAAACAGTTAATTAATGACATTTTTATTAATTAACTACTTAATATATCTCTTTATGCCTATGTTTCAAATATCATTTACAGCTCAGAAAAAACAAGAGATATATTATGTTCAATATAACATTCACTAACAAGTATCTGATTCAAATAAATCGTCCACTGTTACCGCTCGATGGCGCGTGGGAAAATTACACACGAATGTGATAATAGCTATATTTCAGCGAAGTCGATGTAACCGAAATTACAAATAATCAAACCTTAATTATTTTGATTGTCTACATTACATAGACGAACATAGCTGCAACGTTGTGATTATTTTCTTCAAAATGGCGTCCTTTAAGAAAACAAAGCACTGGTCATATTGGCCGTGTTGGCTTATCCAATCAGATTGCTTGAATTTCATATTGGCCGAGTTTTCTCATATTGGCCGAGTTTCTCTCCATATTGGCCTTGTTTTTACCATATGATGTGTGCAGTTTCCTGCAAACCACTGCAGATATTAAGTAGTTAATTAATAATACGTAAGGCATACTGTAAAGAAAACGGACTGCGCTAGAGGATGTCACGTGATCATGACAAACTGTAAATATTGTGTGTCCAACATTGTTTACAAATAATAAATAAAACGTTTTGTTTTCAAACTCACGAATGTATTACTACCGACTTATTTGGGTCTTTGCTCATGTTTTCATGCATATATATATATACGTTTCACTGAATAAAAATCAGACAGTTGTTTGGCTATGCTTAATATATGCTTAATTACGGACAGTGTCCTGGATGAATAAAAAGGAAAACAAAACATTGAATATTGGCCATCCGAAATATACCATCAGAATGTGTCAGAATTTCACTGTAGCAACGCTAAATGTAAAAACGTTGCTAAATGCAAAACGTCTCTAAATGTAAACACTTTTGTCGCTAAACGTAAAAAGGGTGGTTAAATTTTAAAAGCAAACGTCTTTAAATGTAAAAGCGTGAACGTCGCTAAATGTAATACAAAAGGAGCTAAATGTAAAAACCTTTTTTTTTTTGTTCCACGTGTAAAAGGAAAACGCGACATATGTAAAAATGTGTGTAGAGCAGTAATGTATGTATTGGAAGATGTACATATGTAAATACTTTACCATGTTTAACACGGTACACTGTTTAACACGGTATACGATGATTCAAACAGGATAGACAATATTCGGTCAGAACAGATTCGTGGTTTCGTTATTGATGTAGTTGCGTCTCAATAGGACACTTATTGTGTGTTTAAATGTGTTTTGTGTTGTTTACTGTTATAATTGAGACCTTAGGCTTTATATATTTCCCAGTAATAATAATAGTTTATTCCCCCATATGTATATATATATATAATGCATGAGATTGACAAACAATTGGTACGTAATTATTGTGTTGGAATATGGCGCAATTCATTCATACGATCGTTCGTTCGTTCGTGCGTGCGTGCGTTTGTTCGTTCGTTCGTTCATTTATTCATTCATTGACTGGTATAAGTTCGATAGCCATTGACTAGTCACATGACTAACTTGAGATACACAACAATGTGACATATATGGCGTGTCTTGGTTAGAGTGTGTAACAAGTGTAAACTATAGAAATAGTAGTAGTAGTAGCAGCAGTGGCAGTAGTATTAGTAGTAGCAACAGCAACGGCAGAAGTAGTAGTACGTAGTAATAGTAGTAGAAGTACTAGCAGTAGCAATATCAGTAGCAGTAGTAGGTATGGTTGCCATAGCTCAAATGGCCTTCTTTTGGCTAGATGTAGCAACCACGGTGGACAACGTACGTCAGTCACGTGGTATGTACGCCATGGAACACGGAAAAAGGTAAGCAATATCTGTCGACTCGATTTACTATTTGAATGATATCTCGAGTTATAATGAACCGAATTTATTCCGGTAACTTGCACATACCCCTACTGAGGGTCCACAATCCTCGGTATGTGTTATCTCGGGATAATTTCTAGCCAACCTTTAGATTATATCGATTTAATCATTTTTTCCGGGGGTTATGGAACACGCTATACTTTTCTACATTTCATATAGTTTCTCATGCACTGTACTGCATGCTTGGTGGTGGACTCTTTTACAGTTTGCCACTATGCTTTCCTCTTTAATTGTACGATGACCGGACAGGCTGTGGACCCTACGTATGATGACGCCTACCTAAAGCTCATTGGGACGGTGGCGTTTGATGTTTGTCTATGATCTTTCTTGTCGTGCCCTTAATGGTTTATTCTCTTGTTGCTCTGGCTTCTGCCAAGTCATTGAGTACCTTCATTGTGGCTTTCTAGGCTATTGTTTTGTATATTATATTTACACGAGCATATTTGTGTTTAACTTATATTGCCTATTGATGCTGCCTTGTTGGTTAGAGATTATATCATGGCGGGGATTTCTTTATTTACACTGTCCTGTTTTAATGGGATGACAGTAGGGTAAGTGTGAGGTTTGGTGCACCCTAGAACCGGGTTAAACCCCAAGTGCCCTACTTTGCCACTGACCGTTCCAAGGCGGTAGCCCTATTGTCAACTCTTGCGTTTGTGATGTCGTTTGTATTTATTATTACTTTTGCCTTCTTGTTTGTCTGTTTGCGTGTTTGTTTCTGTGTTTTGTGGTTGACTGACCTCCTTGAATGCTACTTTCCCTGTCCGATCTTTTTATATTTCTTTATACCAGAATTAACATACATCATTCATTAAAAATAGTTCTATATATTCTAGAAATAGTGAAACTTATATCGGAGACATTACCTCCCCTTACTTTAAGCCAACATAACACTCAAAATAGTCTGAATATATTTTAAAACCCCTCGCGCGGGCTTTAATTTAGAATACATATCACGAATTACTTGCAGAGTTTTACCCCTTAAACCTAAGTTATACAGTTTATACCAGAGCACGTTGCGATCAATACTGTCAAATGCCTTTTTAAAATATACGAAAGCACACGCTAGGCGACCATTTTCATTAAGGATTTTACTAACAATGGCATTAAGCACAAATATTGCATCAGTAGTAGAACGATGTTTTCTAAAACCAAATTTAGCATCGCTAATAACATTATTTATTTCGGCCCGTCCGACACCCTTTTATTTAAAATACCAGTAACTATTTTTGAGAAGCAGCTAATAAGGGTATTACCTCTATAATTATTAACGTTACCTGGGTAATTTTCTTAAATATATTCCATCCATTGCTCTGGGAATAGTCCTGTATTTAAAATACCATTAAACAGTCTACTAGATGTGACCATAGAATATCTGATGCTTCTTTTATATATTTTTTCAGTTCTACATATCATTAGAGACATATGGCACATTTTACCATCAATTTAAGCGTTTTGCAATCCCTTTGTACCTTACCAAAGAGCGCTTCATGCTCATTTGGGCCTCTTCTTGTACTCCATTTTGTTCGTGCATATTGTAACAGTTAAATAAAGAGATACACTAATATTATTTAGCGATAATAACATCATTACATACGATCTATTTACGAGTAGTAGAACTCAAGCTGTAGAACTAAACGGATGAAGTATATACGTCTCAAAAGAAAATGACCAAACAAATTCGTCAACCTTGAAAACTTTGAAAATGTAAAATATGCATTGATATGTGCTGTCATGATAATCTAGAACTATCACTGACGGTGATGAATATTCCCGCTTTGAAAACGTATGACATGAACGGCCCATGAACACGCCCGGGAATCGCACCACCAGCATTGCTTTGGCAATACCGAGAGTTTAAGGTGGAGGATTTCCGGTAATGCAGGCCTGCGATAAAAATGTCCGAAGTTGGCGTAGGTGTTTATCATTGCGTACATTTGTTCTTGTATTTAAATCTTGTTTTTCTTTAAAAATCGAGGAATGTCTTGTGCTAGCCAATTGACAAGAGCGACTATTCCCAGAATATGGGCATCGACGATCTACGCATGTTTGAGAAATCCTTTCTGCCGTATGCAATTTATGTGGGAGAAAAAACGCACAACTGTTAAACACATGTAGATGCTCTTTTTATATTCAAACCTTATATTAATCTTGTGAATTTCCCGACTATATATAGATGGGAAAAAATCATTTATACAGTGCTACAGTTAATAAAACCCCAAGCGCTTTCGACTTACGCCTTCATCAGGGGTACACAAACACGAAAAGAACAAATACGAAACAAAAAACACTAAAATACACGGCAGCTTAAATAAAACTCTTTAAAAAACAACTTATCGTTTGGCAGTGTTGCAGAGATTGCTTACTTTGAATAGACATTCTGGAGCCAAATGTGATACTAATAAAAGAACATATCTGTTGGATGAGGGTAAAACTGTACGCTGATATATAGTTATGAAAAGAAAGTAAAGATATGAAAAAGATAACACAAACCCTACCTCAAAACCTAAAACCTATAATCGATACTGCAGGATACAGTATGAAGCAACTCCAAATCTAATAAAAACAATGAATAAGGCTAAACAAATAAAATAAAATAAATGGAGATATTTAGATCAAGGGAAGTAACACAAGTACTAATAATAGAACATTGCTGGTAGGATAAAGGTAAAATTGTACGCTGACATTTATGGTTAGTTATGAAGAGAGAGTGTGTGAGTGAATAACCCTACCTCAATACCTAAGACATAGAATCGATACTGCAGGATAAAGTAAAAACAACTCCAAAGCTAATTAGAACTTTGAATAATAAATACTGATAAAGGTGATCCTTTGTGAGCAACAAACACAATTAAGGACTATCGGTCATCCATCTTTGAAAAGAAAGTCCAAAATGGATGGGGTATGGTTAATTGAAATTTTCATCCAAATGCATAATATATGTATGAAAAATTTCAATGATATAATAGATGACAGTAATTCAACACTATTGATGTGAACATAATATCAGAAACAATATTTTTTTGGCAGAAATAGCCCTTTATATTCGAAAAGTTTAGTACAATTTTACTCGAAAATGTTTTGTTTTTTATGTTAAATAGTTTTGTCCATAGAATTGTCCATTTATCTAACAATGGCACACGAGACATCATTTCTAAATTAAATACGACATGTCTTCACATCATCCAAATTTCAAAGTCAATCATTGTAAAAAAATCAAGCTATTCTTTCAATGGCATGTACTTTCAAAATAATCTCAATGCTTTTGTATGGTGGCACTGACGGGTTTTAATTGTCAAACTATTATAAATGGCAACTATATTTTTGGATGTATTAAACACAACTGAGTGACTGTTGTGAATAGAAACATGGCAAAACAAGAGTAATTTATTATTATATTCGAATAAAAACAGCACAAACTAAATAATAACATACGGATACGATCAAATTACCTGTTTATCCGAATGTTTCACCATACCGCATTTTTCAATTTACAATTCACGTGCATGCTTTTCATGCGTATCATGTGTGTGTGTTGAAGGCACATGGCGTATAAAGAAAATCTTCATTTTTAACAATGGTGTACTTCGAATTTTGGATGATGTGATACCATGGCTTACTTTATTTACAAATGATGTCTCGTGTGCCATTATTAGATACATGGACAATTCTATGGACAAATTTATTTAACATAAAAAACAAAACATCTTTTAGTAGTATTGAATTACTGTCATCTATTATATCACTGATATTGGTCATGCCTATAATATGCATGTGGATGAAAATTTCAATTAACCATACCCCATCCATTTTGGATTTTCTTTTCAAAGATGGCGGACCAATAGTCCTTAAGAGAATAAAATAATATATAAATGGAGAAAATTAGATCAAGGGAAGTAATAAAAAACAGAGATGTGTGTATACATTTATATATTCTGTAATATGTATCTAGTCGCATTTGTTGATTCCTACTGGATGTTTTGTGGATAGAGACTGGTCGTTATGGAAAGAGACCAGTATATCTCTAAAGCGGAAATACAATTGAATGACTCAACACACACCTCTTGACCATGACCCAACTTTAGAGTTTGCTGCCGAAGTGACCAATGCTGTAACAGAACTGTTTGAACAAGGTCATATTAGTCTGTCCAATATTGTATACTTCTTAGTATCCAATGCCAAGGCAGGCAGATTTTATCTTTTACCAAATATTCACAAACCAGGTAATCCCGGTCGACCAATAGTATCGGCAAACGATCATCCCACAGAAAATATATCATAATTTATAGACTTTCACCTGAGACTCCTTGTTGTATCTCTATCGTCATACATCAAAGACACCACAGACTATCTTCGGATACTAGAGTCCAACATATCAGTCCCGGAAAACACTCAACTGGTATCATTGGATGTTACATCCCTCTACACCAACATTCCTCACGAAGAAGGTATTTTGGCTTGTAAGGAGGCATGGGATCGTAGAGTTCATAAAGATCCATCCACCAGCATACTTGTTAGGCTCCTCACGCTTATCCTCAAGTGCAACAATTTCGTATTTAATGGGAAAAACTACCTCCAGGTTCAAGGCACCACCATGGGGACAAAAATGGCACGTTCATATGCCAATGTGTTTATGGGCAGACTGGAAAGACAACTCCTCCTATCTGTACCACTGAAACCTTTGTCGTGGTTTCGTTTCATTGACGATGTTGATATGCAATGGTGGCATGGTCCAGACACTTTACAACCATTTATAGACAAGGTCAATGCATTCCATCCCTCAATCAAATTCACAGCAGAGGTTTCCAATGAGAAACACTTGTTTCTAGACACAGTTTCACATATAGAGAACAATGTAATTATTGTTGACCTCTACTCCAAACCCACGGACACACACAAGTACCTTCTGCCCAACAGTTGCCACCCTAAACACTGTTGCAAGAACATACCGTTCAGTCTTGCATTTCGTATTAGACGAATATGTTCAAACAACAATACATTCGAAATCAGAGCAAGCGAACTTTCGGAGCACCTTACAAAGAAATATACATGTATGTAAAATGTAGCTGGTAATATTTAATACAATTTGCTTTGAACTGTCCTAATAATTAACATTAATGATTGAAGAAATGCGAGTTATGTAGGCAAACTAACGGGACGCCGTAATTTTTTTAAAAATCAAGGCTGCCATGTGTCCCTTTAAAATTATTTTAAAACCGGCCATATGTACAGTGTATGACGTTTTAGCATCCCCTGGGGTATTGGCGATCCCTGTAGCGATTGTCCCTGCATAAGGTACGACTTCTAGCTGGATGGTCTCTACAGAGGCTGCGACTACAGAACCGGTTGTATCAACCTAAGAGACAAATGAAAACATGTTTTATTTATGTTATTTTGCGCTATAAGATCGCGCTGAAATATATTTTATGTTACATGTAAATGTCGAGTTTGTTATTTAAATAAAAAATAAATGGGCATAACCAGCATCTTTTACTTGAATATATCCAAAAAAAAATTATTGTATTAAAACTATATAAAACCGACCGTATGTGCAGTGTATGGCGTTTTAGCAACCTCTGGTGTAGCGGCGATCCTTGTAGTGATGGTCCCTGCATTAGGTATGACTTCTATGGAGAGTTGACCTAGGTATTTGAAAGGTTCTCGCCGCAACTCTCAAGGACATGGCCTTCGAATCCACAGCTGAAACAGCGTTTTGTAGAGCTGTCAAGTCATAGGATTTCCTTTTTTTGGCTCCAACCTGCCTACTCATTCTGAAATATAACAAACATTGATTTACTAATGTTAATCACTAAATATTTAAACAATCACTAAAATTTTAAACACATTTTTTTTTTATTATTAAAACAGAAGGAAAAAAGCAGGGTGCATGTTTTCATTATTTATACTTGATTTTTTATAAAATATAAAAAACATAAATTAACCAGGCACAGATTTGAACCCGACCCGCTTGCTCTATACCCACCTGAGACATCTGCTCGAGCTAATTTGCCATTACACTACATGCGACATAAATTGTAATTATTCTTAAACCAGACTGTCCGAATAGACCCGAAATCTAAAAATAGTCACTGGGTGATGATGATGTCATATATACCGAATCAGAACTTATCGTTTTCAATCGGCATCACCGAGGACGATTGACACATGTATTCGGGATATTTCGACTACCGGGCCAGTCATTTTGACTTTATATCAAGGGAGGTAAAAGCTTGACATACTACTCATGTACTACGAAGTAAGATAACAAACCTTGTGTCGAAGATGGGACAGCAACTTTTTTTTCAACATGCGGGTTACCGTGACTTTCAAAGTGTTTTCAAAAATGGCGCTTGAGGAACCTTCAAGCATGCGCGGTAAAGCATCTAAATACAACAAAGGAAGATGATCCGGGCGATGCCGCCGTCCGAACTGACCCGAACCCACTCTATATTTAATAACTTTCACGTGACACTTGTTACCGAGAATAGAAACAATGTAAACACAGAATATTTACGGCAAAGGGGTAAGCTTCTCTACCGGCAAAACTATTTATGAGATGTAGATATATTAAAGAACCAACATAAAAATGACGATATCTGGTATACAACCAGTATATGAGGTTATAAAATAACAAAAGCTTAATTCTGATTATACAACACAATAAACATAAGTAAACATCTAATAAGGCATATATATTGAGGCACCCACCATAAATTCATTCAAAAGTAGGCTAAACAAACATTGGGCACAACATCCTTCTAAATTCAGGCCAAACAACTAACAAAAAAAACAACAACAACAAAAAACAATACAACCTAAAAAGACAAAAGTGAACCGAAAGTCAGAATGTCTTACCGACAATACTAGAATAGGCCCTATATAATAAACAATCAAAACGGGCCTAAGAAACGACGGTTTAAGATTGGCTTCGAACACAGTATTAACAGTATTAACAGTATATACAAGCAAGGTTTTACGTAAGCGTAAAATAGCTGCCGAGAGACAAGAAGTTAACATAATAATATATCAAGTCACGGGTGTTAAAACAATATTGAAAAAAATAAAAGTTGTCACGGAGACATAAACACGCCACGACCGGTTTTGCTTACATTCTTCCTGATTTTTATCATCAGTTCTTCCTTCCAAGCATTTTAAATCAATGTGGGCGACCTCGCTTCTTTCTGTTCAAAAACCTTGACATGCCTTACATATTGATTACAATTACGTTGTAATATGACATGCTAGAAGTACACATCACCACAGAAATACAATTGTTGACGTGTGCGTTAGAGTGTACATTACAACACATAACTGTTCACTGTTACCATGTGTAATTACAAGATTGCGTTATCAAAGTAAAAAATGTAAAGGATATAAACCAATGAAAATTATACGGGCAATTGTATGCAAATGTGTTGACCTAAATTCACACTAGCCGACAGCATAGAAAAAAATGCAAAAATATCAACTATTTTTTTAATTTAACAAGAAGAAACAAAGCCGTACTTATTTCATATGAAAAAATATGAGTAAATATCTAGCCTCATCACCCTAAAATCGATTTTTTTTAATACTGTGGAGCATTAAAAATATTGTCTTCTGCTGTTTTCAAAACATGTCCGTCTGCTTGTCAGGAATTTAGGTCACATATCACGTAGGAAATGTACTAACATAACAATTACCAGATGTTTTTAACACAAACATCGATATTGCTGCATGTTTTATTCAGGTACCCCGCCCTTGATATTACCTATTTACTACTTCTCATTTTACGAGTAAATAAAACTTGTTGATATCTGATGAAATGCAAAGGATTAAATCATCACTACATCATAAACTATTTTATTTTGTGTAAATTTGCTTTAAAATGGGATGCATTTAATGGCAAAAACACTGGTAAAGAGATTAACTATCTAGGAAAATTATCCGTAGCCTTAAAAAATGTATTATTTGCAAGTGTTTTCTGTTGTTGTTCTAAAGAACTATTCATTTAGCAGACGATCATAAAAAATGATGACGAAATTTGCATAATAAACGTGCGCAGACGTAATTACCGCCGTCGGTCGAAATCACATGGTGGTCGAAAACAGATAGAAAGACGATACTATACTTTTTCCGCCAGTCGGACCGGTTTTTGCAATAGGGTACTGTAACCAACAACAACAACGCAAAACAGCGCGTAAACAAGACGTCTTAACTCTTATCAAAATGGTAATAATTAACCTTATTCATACAAAGATTTACACCCTTTTAGCTAAAATAGTGACTTTGTAACTCAGTTATTCAAAACAGAAAGTAGCCCATGATACGTACATGTACTTCTGTTACTCTAGATGCATACCACACCTGTATTAACTTTATTTTCTTATAGGTGAAAACAAGTACACAGCCAATAAAAATGCACGTCTTCAAGGATGGAAGGACATAAGAGACAATTTATGGGTACTCATGTTCCAGCACACCAGGCTTGTTTTGACTGTGGAGCAGATATCCTCTTGTTTCGCTGCCTGGATTGTACTCCATGGGAGAAACTTTGACAAGAAGGCACCAGCAGCCTCATCTTCACATATTTGAAGCTTGGCGGGTAAAGACACGATGTTATTTTATTGTCTCGCCTTTTCGAAAAAAAAAAAAAGACATAGGTGTTGCTTTTCCGGCGGCAGCGAAGGTGTCAACATTTAAGTTCTGCGTTTAGGTCATTTTCTCACAAACTGGATACACTAGACCTTTCAAACTTTGCTTATAGTTGTATCTTGGGTTGTACATCGCAACGTGACAAATTTAATGTGGGAATGACCTTGACCCTCCAAGCAAAGGGCAGATAACTTAATAATTTTTACGTTCAACTGTTGCGTTTAGGCCACTTTTTCACAAACTGTATGCGCTAGACCTTTAGGCTTTAAAACTTTGCTTATAGTTGTATCTTGAGTGGTACATCGCAACGTGAAAAAGCAAATGTGGAAGTGACCTTGACCCTCCAAGCAAGGGGCAGATAACTTAAAAAAATTACCTTCAGCTTTTGCGTTGAGGTCAATTTCGCACAAACTGTATGCACTACACCTTTCAAACTTTGTTTATAATTGTATCTAGGGCGGTACATCGCAACGTGACAAAGCATGTGTGGATGTGACCTTGACTCTCCAAGCAAAGGACAGATAACCTTATAGTTTTTACCTTCAACTTTGGCATTTAGGTCACTTTTTCACAAACAATATGCACTAAGACCTTTCAAACTTTGCTTACAGTTTAATTGTATCTTGAGTGGTACATTGCAACGTGAAAAAACGCAAATGTGGATGTGACCTTCACCATCCAAGCAAAGGGCAGATAACTTTATTTGTTACATTTACATTTCTTTCTCATGAACTATAGCCTGGCAGAGGGGTAGAATCCCCCCAAATTCATGTTCATTTTATCGTTTTTTGTTCATGTTCATTAAAGGTCTTCATCATGATCCCTGCATTGTTTCAGGTGCCACCTCGCTCACATCAAAAGAGCATTGGCAGAAAAACAATAAACGTGGCTCCAGCGTAAATGGAGTTTCTACGATAGAATTTGAAGCAACTCTGCAGTTCAGGGTGAGAAGGTTCTAGGCCCATTTTCCATATTTTATCTCGATGTACATGGAGGATGAGTCTGGCATGTTCATGCCTGTTAGGCGCTATATAACCTTTCATGTGTTGGTGCGCCTTAAAACCCAATTCAATTCAATCATGAACTATAATTGTGCACTAGATGTTTTATACCTAATTTATAGCTTAATCTTTGGAATATTCTTTTTTGACATAGTTCTGTCTTGGGTAGTGCATCTTTTTAAACGCATGGATTTCATCTATAACCTTGACCTACGTTTTGGAGCCGATGGTTTTTAGCTCTACTGGCCAAGGGCCTTCTTTTTTATCCGATCTTTACCAAACTTGAACAGATTGTTAATATCAATGAATTCGGACAAGTTAGAAAACCAGCCAGATCGGACCTGTAACAGCAGAGTTATGGCTCTTGATTTAGTTAAAAATGCTATATTTTGCCTCTTTAATACAATAGGGCTTTTTTTTTTGATTTTTTTTATTTAATTTTTTTTTTATCTTTTTATTTTATTTCATTTTTAGCTCTACTGGCGGAAGGCGGAGTTATGGCTCTTGATTTAGTTAAAAAGGCTATATTTTGCCTCTTTAAGACGATAGTCACTCGCTTCATTGATGTTATAAGAGCCATATTAGCCAGTTGAGTGTTCACAGGCCCTCTTGGGCCTCTGTTTTTTTTTTAAATATTTTTTTTGTTAACGCCGTGTTAGCAGGAAGCATTGCTATGATTTCTAGTTGTGGCTCTTGTTTTTTTTCCGGTTCGTTGATTTTTGATGGAGTTACGGCCCCTTGACATTTTTACTTTTAAATTTCTTGTCGGCACTACTCCTAAACATCTTGTTGGATTTCGACGAAACTTGGCAGGAAGCATCAGTAAGATGTCTAGTTGTGCATTTCGCGCTTTTGTTCCAGTTCGCTGATTTGTGACGGAGTTATGGCCCTATGACATTTTTACTTTAAATTTCTTGTCGGCGCTACTTTTTCTAAACGGCTTGTTGGATTTCTACAAAATTTGGCAGGAAGCCTCTGTATGATGTCTAGCCTCTGTATGATGTCTAGTTGTGCAAAGAGCGTATATCAATGAAATCTTGGACAAGTTTGAAAACCAGCTAGATCTTGTTAGTAACGACAGAGTTATGGCCCTTGATTTGTTGAAAAATGCTATATTGTATTTTCCTTTGTTAAATCTTTAACAAACGCCAGCAGAGCTTATGGGATGCCGAGTTGTCCGTCGTCCGTCCGTCGTCTGTCGTTAACTTTTGTCTCGTTAAGACGATAGAGCCTTCATTTTTATGTCGATGAAAGCTCGGACAAGTTCGAAAACCAGCCGAATCAGACCAGTAACAGTGGAGTTATGGACCTTGATTTAGTTAAAAATGCTATATTTTGCCTCGTTAAGACGATAGGGCATTCATTTTTATCCGATCTTTACCAAACTTTACCAAATTGTTAATGTCAAAGATAGCTCGGAAACGTCGAAAACCAGCCAGATCGGACCAGTAACAGTGGAGTTATGGCCCTTGATTTAGTTAAAAATGCTACATTTTGCCTCGTTAAGAAGATAGGGCCTTCATTTTTCATCCGATCTTTACCAAACTTTACCAGATTGTTAATGTCGATGAAAGCTCGGACAAGTTCGAAAACCAGCCGAATCGGACCAGTAACAGTGGAGTTATGGACCTTGATTTAATTAAAAATGCTATATTTTGCCTCGTTAAGACGATAGGGCATTCATTTTTATCCGATCTTTACCAAACTTTACCAAATTGTTAATGTCAAAGATAGCTCGGAAAGTTCGAAAACCAGCCAGATCGGACCATTAACAGTGGAGTTATGGCCCTTGATTTAGTTAAAAATGCTACATTTTGCCTCGTTAAGACAATAGGGCCTTCATTTTTCATCCGATCTTTAGGCCAAACAAAATGAATACTTCGTTTCCGCTAATGTCTTGAAAAAAAATGGGGTAGGTAGGTAGGCATGATAACTTTTTTTTTTTTTTTTTTTCCCTACGCGATATAAAATAGTAAGATTTGGGTTACTTTTTCTACATAAAATCATTGTATTTCAATATATGTTGTATTAAAACATACTTTATTTAATTTAATAAATGAATATATACAAGTTTAAAAAAGATTTGTTGTCTCCTTTTATTTCACCCTAAAATAAACATCAAAATATTTAAAAAAATAATTCCATAACATCTCGAACAAATTCAATATTAAATGAGCTAGATCAGGCCCTAGTATCACGAAAAAACTCAAGTTGAGATTTTAATGACTCAAAATTTCTTTATCAAATAGCAACCAAAATAATAGATATTCTTTTACATTATATAGAAAATTAGTAGAGTTTTTTGTTATCGTTTAACTCAAAATTTCAAATGTTTTCTCTAATATAATTTATTTTACCAAGATTTAAGAAAATGAATTTGAGATGGACTCAACTATTTCAGATCCGACTCGAATACATTTTCTACATTATTTTGCAATCAACTGTAGTTTTTCACAATATCAGAGCGTCTGACTTGAAAGCTGGAGTTCCGGGGTTCAAGCCCCGAACTGGCTGGACATTTTTCTTTGGCGACCTGTTACATTTGGCTCCCAACGTAAATAACCTATGGTTTAATATGGCTACTGATATGGAACCTCGAGATTATTTATACAATGTTCTCTGTGACTCTAAGAATTGGGAACGAATTCTAAATTAGGAGGGGGTATATTATGTAGCCGGGTATATTGTGACAAATCGACTGGTAAAACCGTGCGGCATGGTAGCTCAGTGGTAGAGTGTTTGACTCGTAAGCGAAAGGCCCTGGGTTTAAGTCCCGGTCGAGCCACAACTTTTTAACCACCCTGTGACATAATTTAAAACCCATATTTTGATATTAAAAACAACAGCATACTCTTAACTCACAAAACCTAGATGTACTTGTCGCTGGAAATTCCCTGCCTTTTGCGTGAGCAGCTGAAAGGCATCAACTGCCTTTTTTGTTGCCGATTCTGCGCATGCTTTGATTGTACTGAGTAGACTTGGCTCATCGTCATCATTACACTTCAGATTAGAGTGACTTGATGCCAAAACTGGCCAGTTCACCTACACATACATTTGTGTCGAGCGAGGTGTTTGCTGAATTTTCATCTGTGTTTACATCAGTGGACGCAGAAACTGTGAAAGTAGGCCCAGATGTTTCGAAATTTCCTTTGGGTTGCACACCGTGATATTCAGAAAAAAATTCAATTGCTTAACGTGGGTACACTTTTTCATTCCAGGGAAAATGTCTGCATTTGTCAAACGTCACCAGCAGTAAACGTGTTGCCATGTCGTTAAAATTAGGGACTAACTCAACAGATCTGACAACATTTTTTTCCAAAAAACATTGTCACCGTGTGGACACCTGCATCGGTAGACACTTTATTGACATGCGTTTCAAGTATCGGGACGACTGGTTATCGGAAAGATTTATATTATGCGGAAAGATAGAGAAAAGAGCAAAAACGATCAAACATATTTTTTGTTACAAAAACGGTGAAAAAAACTGTACAGTCGGCGGAAAAAAAAAGGGTCGGTCGGGTTAGCGGAAACAGAGAATTCATTTTGTTTGGCCTTATCAAACTTTACCAGATTGTTAATGTCAATGAAAAGCTCGGATAAGTTCGAAAACCAGCCAGATCGAACCAGTAATAGCGGAGTTATGGCCCTTGATTTAGTTAAAAATGCTACATTTTGCCTCGTTAAGACGATAGGGCCTTCATCCGATCTTTACCAAACATTACCAGATTTTTAATGTTAATAAAAGCTCGAACACGTTCGAAAACCTGCCAGATCGGACCAGTAACAACGGAGTTATGGCCCTTGATCTCATTAAAAATGCTATATTTTGCCTTGTTAAGACAATAGGGCCTTCATTTTTCATCTGATCTTTACCAGATTTTTTTTTCTTTTGTTAGTGTTTCATTTTTTTAAATTTTTAAATTTTTAAATTTTTTATATATTTTTTTTATTATATTTTTTTTAATGTTTATTTTTTTAAATTTTTATTATCTCTACTGGCCAAGTTCGGAAAACCAGCCAGATCGGACCAGTAAAGGCAGAGTTACGGCTCTGATTTAGTTAAAAATGCTATATCTTGCCTCTTTAAGACGATAGTCACTCGCTTCATTGATGTTATAAGAGCCATAATAGCCAGTAGAGCGTCCACAGGCCCTCTTGGGCCTCTTCTTTATCTGATCTTTACCATATTTGTTTAGTTTTTTAATATAAATCCCCTCCACCCATTTTTATGAAATTTCATTCATAGAAGAAAAGTTTGACAAATTAAAAAATACCCATGACATACTAGACACAGCAGACTTATTGCCCATGATTACAAGGTGAGCGATCTAAGGCCATCCTATCCCTGCTGTTTTTGCAATGTTTTTTATAAAAGAAGTACTGATGGGGATTTTATGTCGACAATCCTTGATATAAGAGCTGTCTTAGCCAGTAGAGCGTCCACAGGCCCTCTTGGGCCTCTTGTTTTTAATAGAATGGCATTTTGTATTTAAACAAATGTACTTAATGTCATCTTCGCAAACTCCATTGTTTTTAGTTACTAAAATTTTTACAAACTTTCATTTAAACATCATTGATCTTTTTATGTTTAAAGCCATTAGGCGAGACATGTAAATCCACGGATTTCTTGTGATAAATGTGTATGGTAAAATTTTAATTTATATCCCCCTACCATTGTACCGAGGACTAAAGGTTACACCCATCTGTCCTGTATGCTTATCTGTCCAAAAATTCTCGATTATGTGATTGTGGATTAGAATTAGGGATCAATTATGCAAACTTTATATAGAAAAGATGCATTTTCAGTTTTTTTGCAAAAATGTCCACTCACAATTTCTCAAATCATCTTCCATTTTGCAAGTTTGCAAATGTTAAAGGGAATGTAGCGACACAGCCGAACAGCTCTTTATTGAGAGTTCTGAAAAACTTGCAAAAAGGTGAAAGAATTATCAAAATCGGATGATAAACAATGAAAATATGACCATTTGTAGGTTGTACTTAAACGGATATGGGAGCCGCCATTTTGGAAAACTATGATGTCATAGTTCCAAACGACCGTATATGGAATATTGATAAATATCATTTAAAGCAAAGCAAATCACTGCACATGAATGCAAACTCCTTAACTGGGCATATAAAGCATCATTGCCATTAGTTATACATATATTTCATACAGTTACTTTAATTTTTTCCCCTATAAATGAGTAAATTTGCATATTTATCAATATTCCATATATGGTCATTTAGAACTGTGATGTAATAGCTCTAAAAATGGCGGCTTCCATATCCTTTTCAACAGAACCTTCAAACGATCATATCTTCTTTGTTTATCATCCGATTTTGATAATTCCTTCACCCTTTTCCAAGTTTTTCAGAACTCCCATAATAAAGATTGTATGGCTGTGTCGCTATATTCCCTTTAAAATGGAGCCATGAGCCTTGGGACATGTTACCAAATGTGGTATGTGTATTAAGGGCAATTTTGGGCTTATGTCGTGGGCGGGGGGTGGTTTTCACAGGAAACAAATGTCACCCTATTACATGTACATTATGATACTATTAAATTTAAAAGTGTTTTAATGTTTGAATATTGGTCATGATCATAAGGGCTTTTTAAACATCATATAACCCAATATCATTGGAATTCATGCAAAAAACTATATATATACAATGTATTAACCTATTTATATGTATTGATTTAATTAAATTTCAGAATGATGCATTCGTTTGTTATAAGTTGGATACACCTGTCTGGAAGATTGCTCATGCGTGTGATACTTCTTATTTAAAGAGTATAATCATTGTAGATGACAAAGATAACTTATATGTCAGAATGTCGGAACATTAAGGAAGAATGAAATTTATTATGTGAATGTGGAACAGTTATTCAGTACAAAAATACACAGCTGTGTTTTAGGAAAGCTGATCAAACCACCGTTTTTGGTGCCATTTAAGATGATGTGGTAGCAGAGGTTAATAAAATATTTTCACATGTTATGATAGATATATTGTGTGTACTTTCTACCAGACTGTCTCTTCACATGCTTTTATCACATAACGTGCCTTGTTAGCAGTGTCGAACACCCATTTAATATTCTATTGTATGACACACGTGTAATACAACCTGGAACGATTTTAATTGGTTGAGTTAAACCTGTAACACTACGCAAGTTTATTAACTGAAACTATTTTATTTATTAAAAATTCACCCAGATCTGAGTCATAAACTTATTATTTATGACAGCTTATAAAAACAATGCACGTTATAAAAAATATTGTTGTTGGTTTGTTAAAAACTTGGCGGAAACTGCTATTTTGTAAAGAGGTAAAACATGAACTATTTTATACGCAACGTTATGTGTGAGACGCGACGTTACGACGTCACGTATTTTATGACGTTTTGGCGCTAAAGTGTGCCTGACGTCGTGGCGGTTCTAGGTCCATCTGAATTAATTTTTACTAATTTGATTGCAATATGTGATAAAAAGAATCTTAAACTCGTTCCCATTCCATATAAGATTTATGAAACTCGTTACGAATTATTTTTAAAATTATAAAATAATTCATAACTCGTTTCATAAATCTTATATGAAATGGGAACTCGTTTAAGATCCTCTATTTATCACTCCTGACAATAGGTTACATTCCAATGCCATGTTCACGGTCACAATGAGACTTCAAAGGTCAAACTTACCAAAGTTCTCCTAAATGCTTATTACATCAAGATAACCTGTCAGTTCAATTCTCAGTTACCTGTTGCCAAGGTTACACTTAGACTTCAAATGGCAAACTACATCAAATCGTCACCCTTGAAGATGTCTTATTTTGGTGTGTTTTTTTTCCAGAAAATGTCAGTTCTCAAGTTTGCAGATCAACATGTCTTATTGTGCAACCATTTTTTTCTACACAGGTCGCCAACGTGAAAGGATGGTCCAGTTCTGTAAGTGCGAGTCTGAATCAGTGACACTTGTGCGTTACAGTCTTTGGCCAAGTACGACAAAGTTCCGAGACTGGCCTTCGACATGGAATTACTTAACTGGCTTAATGGTCTCCTGTTTGAAGGTCATGTTTCAGTCATAGGTTTCTGTGAATCACTTAAAGCAAGATGCTCCAAGCACTACAGATAATATGTAACTGCACAGGTACGTATAACACAATTTGTACCCATGACAGTATAAGAGTAGGGTTCTCCTCAGCATTTTAGGATAATCAGATACACAGTTTACACCAAATGTTTTTTTTATTTGTAATTTGGTTTGAATTTCATTTTGGATAACTACTTATCACATGAAAGGAATTTGTCACAATCAACTTAGTTTACTGTCAAGGTCAGACTTTCCTCTTAGTTCAATGCAACTGAAGGTAAGTTCAAAACGTAATATGTTTGTGCCTGTCTTTTATCTTATTAAAGCAGAGAACAGATTTAAATTGTCTGTTGCATATCACATCCCGTCAACTTTAAAATGACTGCCATCAAAGTCATCACATAAAAAGACATAAAGAAAAAACAGAGATATTTGTTAATTAAATCATTGAAATATTAGTAGAAGATATTTTCAACAGATTAGAAATGTTACCTCCCGTTATTTACAGAGTATATTATAAACATACAATTACCTCCCTTATTGTATACAAAATGTTAGCGTATTATACCATTTGACGCCCCTTTCCCAGTGTCCTATGGGGAACGTAAGAGCAAAAAAAGAAGTATACAATTTAATCCCATGAAAAAGACATAATTACGAAACAAAATAATATACCCACACATGATAATTTGATAAGAATACTGTATACCTCGTTTTCTTGCTGAGCCTAATAAAATTGATAGTAAAAGGTACTGACATAATAATCTATTGATCATGAAGATTATCCACATTTTATGTATGACACTATTATTATCTATTTCGCAGAATGTTACGCTATTCGAGGACGCCGCAATGTTGTTGAGTTTTGTTTATTTTATGACGTCAGATAACGTTACGTACATGACGTCAGATAACGTTACATACAATAAAGGCCAAGTAATTCCGCATTGATTTGCTTTATTGGTCAGTGCCTAATAAAGCAAAATGTATTAGGTCACCCCTTTAAAGTGCATATCTGCATGATAAATACGTATATAATCTGATAATACATATATTTAAATAAAGATTTGTAGATATATGGATGGTATATGTTGGCTGTTGGCTATCTGGAGCACTGCGTGAGTATTGATTTTAAACCTTCAAACATATACTTTTCTTCTTAGATGCAGAGTATTTACAAGATACTAATGACAGAGACATTGGAAGAATATCGCCACTTTTTATGCAGTGTATGTAGTTCGTTGGATGACGGCACTGATTGACAATATGTCCAGCCTGTTATTCTAGAAGTTCATTTAATCCATATATGAACAATTTGATTACAATGTGGCATCTTTACAAAGTTATATATACTACTTTATCGCAAACCAAAACCCATAGAGTCCAATTTACACAAATATGACCCTTCACTGCTTTAATTATGCACTGTTTATCTTTTATTATATACTGAAGGTCATTATATGGGTTAAATACTCATTCTTTTTCTTTATGAAAACTTAACATTGTCTATAACTTTATAATTTCTTGATATTTCTTCATCAAACTTTCAATATCGTCCCATTAGGGCAAAAAGGTACCATTCGACATTTCTGCCTATTTTGACCTTTTATTATTTTCATACGTTTTTTGATATTTTCTACCTTGTAAACAACCTATGTATGCAAGAAGGTACTATCCGTCAGATGGTACCTTTTTGCATAAACTGTCAAGAGGCAAATATCTTTCACTTGACAAGAAAAAAACACGGGCTTCATGCACATAATCAGGAATACATTTGGATGCAACAATGAACCAAACACAAAAATGCCAAAAATATCTTCAAGAAGAATTTTTAGTTACAAAAACATTTACTACCATATAGTATTTTCACCAATCTTGCAAAGTTACATCTGACACTAAAATAGCAATATATGAGTTTTCCCAACAATCCAAAAGTGCAACTGCATTTTTCTCAAAACTATAAAAATATTGGATGGCACCTTTTTGCACTAATTGGACGATATATATATATACTTGTCATGACAACATCGACATGGCCATACTAAAATATAAAGGTCAAGGTCACTACATGGGTTAAATACTCATTTTTTTCTTCACGAAAACTTACTCAGGCCAGTTTGTCGAGGCCATTTATCTGGTTCTAAAAAACCTTGTTATACTACGAAAGCGCTGACAGCCGACACACGTGTTCCGCAGAACATCCATCTAGTATTATATTGAATCGTATATAAACTCCAATAGTGTCTGCACTCTAGCACCATCTCTTTTCTTCCGATCTTTACCGCATTTTTAATATCAATGAAAGGATAAGTTTCAAAACCAGCAAGATCGGACCAGTATAAACAATGGAGTTACGGCCATTAAATTTAAATGGAGTGCATAGTACAGTGGTAGAGCGTCGGACTTCAGATCGAGAGGCGGTGAGTTCGATCCTCGCCGTGGCCATGTTATTTATCCTTGAGCAAGATAATTAGTCCACATTGCTTAGTACTGGTTCTACCCAGGAAGCCATTAAGAGTGATTAATATAAGTTGCAAGAAATATGTTTAAATCAAATTTAATTTAATGAAGATCCCAATGTTTTCCTTCTTTAAGGGTCACATGGCAATCTTGATTTGTTAAAAAATTGATGGCATCCCCTTAGTTTTTGTATACATCCAGCATTAGTTTGATCATTAACATTAAGTATACCAATATTATAAAGCAAATTGTTTTTGCATAGTATTAATTGTTGATTTTATTGCACCAATAATATATTTAAGTCTATGGTAGAGTAAGACGAAATAATGAAACCTCAAAGTTTTTTTTAATTATATGCGGAGTTAGTCAAAATGATACTAGATAAATAAATTGAGTGTCTAATTTCAGTGCTTGATAAACACTCCAATGACCATACTAAAATATAAAGGTCAAGGTCACACTATATGGGTTAAATACTCATTTTTTTCTTCGTGAAACTTAATCAGGCAAATTTGCCAAGGTCATTTATCTGGGTCCGAAAAAACATGTTATACTGACAAACTCTGACAGGCGCTCCGCGGAACACACTTCTTGTTTATTAATTTGCAGATAATATTGCACACCTGTTACAATATATGTTTTGTTTATTTTAGAAAGCCAAGCAATAGCTATCCGTCTACAGGTCTAAGCAGATCAAGCAGGTGGTGGCTAAAATGGATTTTCAAGTGAAGGAATACAACACATTTGGTGGTTCTCTCCAGTTTGTTTGCCATTAACACTTGGAAGATGCAAAGTTGCAGGACAGTCCATTGTGGTTTTTCCTTGAATCCAGTGACGGAAGTGGGGTTCCCTCAGCTGTCAAAAGACAAGCAGTTCATCTCAAAGCATTGGTACAACGAGCATCTGAGGAACAAGTGCTTGTAGTTAAGGAGATGCAATCTGTCATTGATTGGTACATGATGCGACATTCAAAACTGCAGGAATGTATTTTGTCTCTCAGTGGGGGTGAACAATCTTGTCCGAGAAAGGTGGGGCTGTTTGTGGAGACAAAACTCCAAGTGTTCTTGCAGACATTCAGGCCATATATTGGAGAATGGACAGTACCAACAACATTTTTTGATCTTGCTAGTATTTTAGACAAACCAATTCCCCTGTCAGATTTGGATCTTGGATTGGATTTTGTTGACATTGTCAGTGCTATTGATAATGAAGAAGAGGTGTGGGTAGAAGATAATAAGCAACAAATATCAGAAGAGAAAGAGGATGAAGATGATTTTTAGCTCTACTCCGTCAATCCATATGTCTGTCATATAACGTGTCCGGTCCATAACTTTTGCATGCATGTAGAGATTTTAGAATAATTTTTACTAATCTCATCAAGACGTTGCGCAGAACCCAACCCTCATGTCAGTATCTTCAAGGTCAAGGTCACGCTGAAGTTCATTCACTTTATTTTTGTCTGAAATAGTGCCCATTTCGTATCCGCTCTGTAATTGCTGCATACCTGGCGGGATTTCAGAATAATTTAGCATATTTACTCATTAAGATGATGTGCAACCCTACATCCATGTCAGAACCTTCAAGGTCAAGGTCACTCTGAAGTTCATTCTAGTATATGCCTACAGTAGGGCTAATTTCATGTCCTCTCGATAACTCTTGCACAATGACTTGGCACATTTACTCATCTCATTCAGATGATGTGCAGAACCCAACACCCATGTCGGTATCTTGAAAGTCAAGGTCAATCAATTAGTATATGCCTATAGTAAGGCTTATTTTGTGTGATAGCTATTGCTTGCATGGATGGATGGGTGTACATTATCTGTCTGTTTATTTTAATGTCTGATCAGTAACATTAACTTTTACATGCATAGATAGGTTTTTACCCAAACACCAATGTCTGTATCTTCTATGTATACTAGTTATCAGAGGGAGTGACAATTGACACGAGAAGGGTACTATATAAGTTTGCAAGAACTATTAGCTATAATACTGAATTATATAAAGATCATATAACTTCTGGGATCGATTATAGGGAAGTCCTTCACAATAGGTAGGTGTGTGTTTCTGTTTACAAACAAACATATGGGATCAAGTGAAAAAAATAAACATGTCTACCATCGAGAGGATTTCTCGGTGATCAAATCCAGCAGTTAAATAATCTTTATATAATTATCTATTTCTTTTAAACAAGTTTGTGTATGATTTTAACCGAAAGTATTCACTTTATTTAATGTTATTGACGGATGACGTCAATGTCAGCAGCATTTTATTGACGTCATGACTCATTGTTACAGTTATTTTTGTGTTCACAGTTAAGATTATTTACCAGTTATGAAATATGCTTTCACTGAGAAATCCCGATCTTTCACCCATAGAAATGTAATGAATTTTAATATGTAACCAATACAGATAACTGGATCAATATGATATGTCTGGTTGAACATTTATTTAATTTTTTCGATCGAAAATGATATATTGTATAATTGAAATATACAACTTTGGTATTAATAAATGCATGATAAAACGTTCCAGATTTCTATGAGTTCATTAATTCTAGTTTTTTGCTGATTGTCATATGTACACAAAGAGCAGAACAATTCCTGTTCGGAGCTTCATAACTGAATTTGATTATATTAAACAGTTCTTTATTTCTCTCAGGCAACATACATATATAGCAACAAGAGGAATAAACATATTATATTACACGGCATATCAATAACAGTAGTTGAGATGTAGAGAGAATATAGGAGGAAGATACACCAGCTAGGAATAAGTTTGAAGTTAACTAGAGGATAATAAAGTGTGTTCAATAATTAGACACAGAAGAATATTCACAGTGCAAGTAATAACAAGTACGTAAGCAATACATGTACATGTATACAAAGTGTCAACTTCGTTATTACAGCCATGCAGGTGTATTATAGTTTCATTGTACCATAGCTCTAATTGTTTTCCTTTGTTTGTGCTTATGATATAATTTTCATAAACCTGAAGGTCTGATCCTAAACCGTGCTATAAATGCCGGTAGATTTTAGCCGTGCAATAAATGACGGATTCGGCAGTTATACCATGGTCTACTGAATTTTACACCCGCGTTGTTGTAATATTTACACACAACCTGTCAATCAAATATGCAAAACATGACTACCCATTATCAAAACAGCACTCATTGACATTGGATTTGCCCAATAATATACACAGTTTATTGGCTGCAATAATCAAAACATGTGTCATGCTCATGCCGCGTGATAATGCTATTTCTTGATTGGATCAGACTGTTATTTACTGAAAACAGCAACGCCCTAAAACTTCTTGCACATGCGTAGTTGGATAAATGGCTATAGTACAAAACAATTATAGCATATTTTTCTCGTATGCGATTTATACTGCACTCTCGGGCCTGGGGCCCTAGAGAAGCAGTATTAAATCGCATATACACGAAAAATTGTGCTATAAATATTACAAAGAAACTATATAGTACATTGTTTACATGTTAGTCTAATATTTACAAATGTGCCAATACATTATAATGAACGCTATTCTAATTAAACTCAAAATCCAAAAACCATATAAACCAGCTGATATAAACAAAGCAGTCATCATGGTCATGAAAATAAATATCAGACACGTCTGATGTTAAATAACTTTTCCAATTTGAAGGTTAAACAAGCAAAACTTTTAATGGGAATGTCAAGGAAAACAATAATGAATTATGATAATAAATTTCATAATACTATATACTTTAATTCTACTATGGATGATTTGAGATACATACCACAGAAATTATTATTCATTTATATGACAAGTGATTGTGTTTTTATCATGACACCACGTATGCAAACGTGGAAACGTGGCGCCATCGTAAATGGAGTGGCTACTATAGACTTTGCTGCAACGCTGCAGTTTTGCATGTAAGAAGGTTCTAGGTCCATTCTCCATATTTAACTTGATGTAAATGGCGGGTGAGTCTGGCATGTTCATTCCTGTTAAGCGCCGTATAACCTTTCTTGTGTCGCTGTGTTTCTGCGCAGTAAAACCCAATTCAATTCACATTCTGCAAGAGTGTGTGATGTGATAGATGTATTCTTGAATAGATAGTGTTTGATGTATGACATTGCTATAGTACGATTGCCACAACATAAGCAATAGTATTCCACTATCTATCACATCCTGCAAGAGTGTGTGACGTAATATATACATGTGTGTACATTAATAATTAATATAATTTATTTTATGCTTAGCAGTAAAATAGTGGATTTTAGCAATTAAATAAAAATGGTATTTCATACGTGTGAAATATAGTTTTATTTTTTCACTGCCGGAAATACATTTTTTTCAATATCAAATTTATTTATTTTTCATTTGTTTAGAAAATAACTGTTTAATATTCATCATTCGACTGAAAATGAGTAATAGTTTTTAAAACTGGTCGACTATTTTAAAATTGTTGTCATTTACAGTGAAAAATGTCACTTGGTCATTTTTAGCTCTACAGAGCTAATCGGATGGCGAGTTGTTCGTCGTCCGTCGTTAACTTTTGTCTCGTTAAGTCGATAGTCCTTCATTTTTCATCTGATCTTTACCAAAATTTACCAGATTGTTAATATCAATGAAAGCTCGGACAAGCTTGAAAACCAGTCCAATCTGACCACTAACAGCGGAGTAATGGCCCTTGAATTAGTTAAAAGTGCTATATTTTGCCTCGTTAAGCAATAGGGAATTTATTTTTCATCCGAGGGAAGGCGTGGCGCAGTCGGTAGCACTGCGGATTTGTAACCGGAGGCCCCGGGTTCAATCCTCCGTGGTGCCACTGAGTTCCGTCGGTGTGTTCTTGGGCAAGACACGTTCCCTTAGCCTCGTCCGTCGGATGGGGACGTAAACCGGGCGGTCCAATGTATCGGTCTATCCTCCGAGCACGTTAAAGAACCATATAATAGGAATCTATTCGATAATAAGAGTAGGGCAGGTTCGAGGATTCCTATGTATCCTTCCCATCTCTCTGGGGCGGCTCTAAATAACCTATACTGTGTTGATGAGCCGTTAAACAACATTCAATTCAATTAATTTTTTATCCGATCTTTACCAAATTTTAACAGATTGTTAATATCAATGAAAGCTCGGGCAAGTTCAAAAACCAGTCAGATCGGCGGAGTTATGGCCCTTGATTTCGTTAAAAATGCTATATTTTGCCTCGTTAATACGATAGGGCCTTCATTTTACCAAATTTTACCAGATTGTTTTCCTCTTTTTTTTTCCTTTTTTTTTAAAATAAATTGTATTGCCTCTTCTGGCCAAGTTCGAAACCAGCCAGATAAGGACCAGTAACAGTGGAGTTATGGCTCTTGATTTAGTTAAAAATGCTATATTTGCCTCGTTAAGATGATAGTCACTGGCTTCATTGATGTTATAAGAGCCATGTTAGCAAGTAGAGCATACACAGGCCCTCTTGGGCCTCTTTTCAAAACCTAGTTGTTTTCATAAAATTTCTATAAAAGTTATGGAAATAACTTAACTTAGAAAATGAGTCGTATATTACTGAAATCGGTTAAGTAGTTTAGAAGTCATGGGGAATTGAAAACAGTAATTTTATCCTACTAAGCCACTGACATTGTCAAATTTCTTTTTCTTACACTTTGATTATCAAGCATAAAATAAAAAGAAAATTTGTTGTTTTGTCGTGAATAACATTTTATTTCGTCTCGTAGTGATCATACTTCAGCTCATGCTCCGCATTCCTGAAAATCTAAAGTTTTCGCACTTCTCGATGAAATAAATAGAGGAAATTTGTTGTTTTGGAGTGAATAACTTTTTTATTTTATCGAGAAGTGAAAAAACATTATATTTTCACGAAGTGAGTGAAAAACAACATACGCCTACCATCGATGGTCGATGGTAAGATGCAATGGTCGATGGTAAGATTTGATGGTCGATGGTAAGATGCGATGGTCTATTTGACCGTCGCATCTTACCATCGACCATTGCATCTTACCATCGCATCTTACCATCGACCATCGCATCTTACCATCGACCATCGATGGTAACTAGGTTGATGGTCGATGGTAAGATGCGATGGTCGAATGTAAGATGCGATGGTAACATGGCCGTAACAGGACACCGTAGCATTTAACAGTATAACAGTAGGAATATCTTTGGATCCGTGTTACTGTGCATGCATTTGTGTTGGTTGTACATTTAAAAAGTAGTTCCGGCAGCTACTGTGGAAATAAAACTATATTCCACAGTGGGTAAAACACAGTGTTTCATTGCTTATCATCAAATCAAATCTGTTATTCACGACAAAACAACAAATATCCGCTATGTATTTATAATACCTGTTATGCTATTACCTTCCATGTTTTTGAATGATTTTGTGTTATTGTTAAAATATATTGAAATAAATTCGGGTTTTAAGGCGCAGCAACACATGAAAGGTTATATGGCGCCTAACAGGAATGAACATGCCAGGCTCATCATCCATGTACATCGAGATAAAATATGGAGAACGGGCCTCAAACCTTCTCACCCTGAACTACAGAGTTGCTGCAAATTCTATTGTAGACACTCCATTTACGCTGGAGCCACGTTATAGTTTTTTGCCACTGCTCTAATGATATGGGCGAGATGGCACCTGAAACAATGCAGGGGTCATGATGAAGACCTTTAATGAGCATGAACAAAAAAAATAATGATAAAATGAACATGAATTTTGGGTCGGGGGGGGGGGGTTGGGCTCTACCCCTCTGCCTTCCCCTCCAAGGGGATCTGCAGTGGCCCTATTCTTTGCCCCGTAACCGAACGGGCCCCCGGAACCACACGGGGCGTTAAAATATATGTATATCCATAATCTAGAGCAAATAAAGAAATAAACGGTGTCTCAATTTTTAGCTCTACTGATCAGAGATCAGCAGAGCTTATGCTATGGTGCGGAGTCCATCGTCCCTCTGTCTGTCCGTAAACCTTTTTTTTGTAGCGACTACTCCTCTGAAACTACTAAATGGATTTTCATGAAACTTTACAGAAATGTTGCCTATGAAGTCTAGTTGATCCTGGCAAAAATTCATGTAGATGTGAAAATAGCCGCAAAATCTAAAAATAGATTTTTCAAAAGCAAGTTTGTAGCGACTACGTCTTGAAAACTCTTAAGTGATATTGATATGGGATGGTCGATGGTAAGATGCGATGGTAACGTGGCCGTAACAGGACACCGTAGCATGGGACCTTTTCAGCATGACATGATGTTGGTTCTTGTCGAAAATCGTTTTGATTCGATGTTAAACATGGCCCTCTTTGTTTACATAGAGTTATCCAGTAAAAACTTGTAGCGACTTCTCCTCTGTAACCACTTGACGGATTTCCATGAAACTTCACTGGAATGTTGCTCTTGATGTCTAAATGATCCTAACAACATTTCAGGTTGGTCGAAAATTCATGATGGCCGCCACAGCTAAAAATATTTTCAAAAAACAAGTTTGTAGCGAGTACTTCTTGAAAACTATAAGTGATATTGATATGGGACTTTTTCTAAAATGATCAGTATGACATGATGTTGATCCTTGTCAAACATTATTTTGATTTGACGTTAAACGTTAAACATGGCCGTCAGTGGCCATCTTTGTTTACATAGAGTTATATAATGAAAACTTGTAGCGACTACTCCTCTGAAACTACTTGACGGATTTTCATGAAACTTCACAGGAATTCTGATCTAGCTATCAAAAACCTATCAGTAGAGCTTCAAGGTCATTGACCTCTTGTTAAATTAGTTTAAAGTCTTAAAACTTGCAGCTGCTTAGCGTGGCATACTTAAATACTCACGTAACAGCGAAAATCGAAAATTAATAAAAAAACACAAAAAATATCTAAAAAAGTATATAAAAATGAAGGGCCAGTGGATATAGGACTACCTCGAAAATGGCCACGCAATGCCCCTGCTTGGTAATAAAAATATTTGTAATCCCCCACCCATCTCAGTACGTTGGAAAATGGTCACGCAATGCCCCTGCTTTGTAATAAAATTATTTGTAATCAAATTTCTGCTTTTGAGCTTGTACATATATGTTTAGAAAGTTTTATAAATGTGTCTTTTTTATTTGTAACAGGAGGTCTTATTTGTTTGTTGTATTGAATCTATAAACATAAATCAGTCTTATCTATAACTGTATATCAGTAGTTGTGATCCTTTCTCTACCAAGAAATAGTGTTCCGATTTATCGATTGTAGGCAATCATCGGTTACTTAGGCGCATTTGATTCACGGTGATGATAAATTATGAAAGTCTTATCGATCATGTGGAGCGCTGTGGTCGAGTGGTAGTACGTTGGACCCATGATCCAAAAGTCGTGGGTTCGATCCCCGCCATGACCATATGTGTTGTGTCCTTGAGCAAGACACTTTATCTGCATTTGCTTAGTACTGGTTCTACCCAGGAAGACATCGAGAGTGATTAAAACAAGTTCAGAGAGCTTTCGTTACAATCGATGTAAAATAAATAAGTTTAAACTAATCGATCATGGAATTGAATGTTGTTTAACGGATCATCAACACAGTATAGGTTATTTAGAGCCGCCCCAGAGAGAGGGGAAGGATACATAGGACCGTCCGGTTTACGTCCCCTTTTGACGGACGAGGCTAAGGGAAAGTGTCTTGCCCAAGAAAACACATACGAAACTCAGTGGCACCACGGAGGATTGAACCCGGGGCCCCCGGTTACAAATCTGCCATGCTACCGACTGCGCCATGCCAGCCCTCTAATCGATCATGGGTAAACAATCCTGATTGCTCCAGAAGCACCGGATTTATTGCCATTGAATG